>PVJH01005094.1:0-116725 GCA_004026705.1 Nesogale talazaci | reverse complement strand
AAAAAATCAGTTGTAATAAATATACTGGACATTCATGGGAAGATCAAAATGGCTCACTGGATATTGAGAGCGTCTAATATTCAACAGCAAATATGAGCTTGTCTTTGCAAAAATAATTCCTGACTGTGTAAATTTCATTTTTATTTTACTTGAAATATTCTAACAAGCAATGGCAAACAGAAGAGCATGAAAGTCAATAAATATACATCCTAGATACTAGAAATCAAGGTTCTGACAGTACAGCGAAACTGTGGAAACTAAAGAAGTATAAGTTCTGACAGGTTGCAAGAAATTCCCATTTCTTTTTAAAAGTAAAGAAGAACACTTTATAGAAGGTTTTTAATTTTAAGGTACAATTTTTCTGCTTAAAAAAATTCCGTATGCAAAAAACAAAATGAGAGAAAAAGCCAGACTGTTTGAAATACAGAGTTCTCAGGGACTTTAGTCAATAGCTCATCTACTTGATTTTACAGATGAGGAAACAGAGGCTCAATAAGGAGCTTTGTTTGACTAGAGAAAGTGATTTACATACTTCCAAGGTTAAGTTACTGTCCCCATCATATTAGATATAAGGCCATCTCCCCACACATTAATTAAAAGAATCAAACTCTGAACATGCCTGCCATCTTGTAGATATTTACAGAAAAGGTAAAAGGACAGTATTAGTTCTTTAAAGTGTGCCATCATTTTAGTTTCAGAATACCACCAAGTGCTTATACAATTATTCTATGCCTGAAAGAAAACTGTGCTGATATATTGGTACAGAATGAGAAATTTTTATATCCCGAGGATCCTTGCCATTTTCAAATTTTGTATACACAAAGAATTACTCTTTTATTAGATTCTAAATTTTTAAATCATCTTTAGTGAGAAATATTGTTACTTATCTAACAGAACTTTTGTCATTTTCTAAATATTTATAAATTTAGGGGAAGAGAAGATACCACGACAGTAATTTAAGAGAAACTAAAATAGATCAGGGACTCATGTTATTTTTGATTATTATTGGACCATATATAACATAACCACAACATAAGATCAATAAAAGAAAAATATTAATCAACTATTAAATACAAAGCATTCCAAATTTTAGCTAAGCCCAATCAGGTCATATTTCAAGTCTGTCACTTCAGTTCCAGATAACCAAGTAATACCTTCTTGTAGAATTAGCTGGAATTCCTGGAACCTAGTGGGACATTTTCTGACTGCTGTGTGGAATGCCCCTAACGTTTTGGACCTCTGCAGTTCCTGCTCTTTCCCCAGTCCCTCTGTTAGTAATATGCCATTTGCTGTATGCTCTTTGTCATATTTCTTAGATCCTTTCATTTTGCTCACCTTTTGCCTCCTCTTCAGTTTGTACTTCTTGTCCTTCATTCTCCTCATCACCTGTAGCATGTTATGTCCCCTCTTCTTCCTCACTGTTCTCTTCTTCCTCTTCTCCTTCCCACCCCCTTTCTTCCTCTTTTCCCTCCCCTTCTGCCCCAGCCTTCATTTCCTCCTCTTCTCCCTCTCCTTCCTCCTCTTCCCCTTCCCCATCCTGTTCCTCAACTCCTTCTCCCTCTTCAATTTCTCCTTCCTCCTCTTCCCCTTCCCCATCCTGTTCCTCAACTCCTTCTCCCTCTTCAATTTCTCCTTCCTCCTCCTCCTCTCCCACCTCATCTCCTTCCCCCTCTTCTTCTTCCTCTTCTCCTTGTTCTTCCTCTTCATCTTCCCCCTCTTTTCTGCTTCCTCCCACAGCTTCTTGTTCCTCCTCCTCCCCCTCTCCTTCCCCATCTCCCTCTCCTTCCCCATCCTGTTTTTCCTCTTCTTCCCTTTCTGCATGTTCCTCCTCACTGTCTTCCTCTCCTTTTCCCTCTCCTTGATCTTCCAATTCTCCCTTCTTCCTATCTTTTTCTCTTTCCTCCTGATGGCCTTCTTCTCTTTCCTCTCCTTCCCATTTTTCCTTACCCCCTTTCTCCCATTCTGCCTCTTTTTCGAGGTCCTTCTCTCCTTTGCCCAAGTGCTCTAGTTCTCTAACTATTGCTCCCTTCTCTTCTTCCTCCTCCTCCTCCTCCTCCTCCGCCTCTTCCTCCTCCTCCTCCCTTTCCTCACTCATCCTTTGTTCTGCTTCTGAAGGATCCCTCTTACAGATTCTACCACCCCAATCATAAGAGAAATTTCCAGTATTTTCCCCTAATTTGTTATTGCCTTCACTCACCTCATCTAGGTCTGTAAGATCATCATCTGACAAGTCTGCTTCCACTTCCTCTCTTTGTTCAAGTACCGCCTCATCTTGCTGATTTTCCTCTATCTCGTCCTCGTCTAATGTACCTTCATCTGAATCTGTAACTTCTTGTTCCTCTGGAATCTCTGACAAGTGATTACACTTACTATTAATTTTTTTCATGAAGTTGGATATTCTGAATTCAGTCTCTCTCTCATTTCTTTGTTTAATAAAACTTCTGTTATACCACAATTTGTCTTCAGGCGTCAATGCATAATCCTCTTCCTCTCCATGACTAAATTCTACAGATTCAAGTAGCCCTAATTCATGAGGTATAGCCTTATGATTTTCATTTTTGCTTTCCAGGGAACTATCTTGACCAACGGATTCTTTTGGGCTGTCAAAGATCACATCTTGACTGGGTCTGTCTTGACCCTCAATCACATCATTAGTTTCTTCGTCCTCGTTATGCGAGTCTGTATTTGCTAAGGCCTCCAGAAAGGTAAGGCTGCTGCCTGCAGTCTCAAAGTTTTGCATACCCTTCGTTTCTGTCAGCTCAGCTTCCTTCTCAGGGTCAATTTCTTCATCTGAATCTTTCTGCACATGTTCTCTATTTTCTCCTGTTATTATTTCCTCACCATCAGGTAGACAATAAACATCATTTTTACTGTCATATTTAAGTATCTTTTTTAACAAACTCTCTTTACCAGTTTGGGCTTCAGGGGTAGATTGACCTGAGCCAGAAACTAGGTTTTCATCTGAATATGTTTTAGTAGTCACTGTTTCTTCCATAAAACTCTCTTTTGCCAAATGCTGTTGACATCCTGTCCCTTCTTTCACCTTTTCGAAAAACTCTTCAGATTCAGATTCATTACTATCGTCATTTCCCGTCTGATCTGCATCTTGCTCCACTTCCTCAAGTGGATCTTGTTTCTGCAAATTTTTTGAAGCAACTGTCATACTACTATTAGCTGACAAAGATAACTTAACTACTTTAAACGACTGCCAAAATTATACATATTTATAGGATTTATGAGAAACATGTCCAGTGTTACCAGACAATGTGTTCAATTTTTGCCCCCTATCGGGGCCAATTTCTGCCAACCTAAGCCTATACTTTATCTAATTCTGATTTATTAATATGTATCAAATTCTTACTACCTGCCTTATTTTTGCCATTCATCACAGCACTGTCAATATTTACTCTTATTTTTATTAACTGGGAACAATCTTTAAGTATAATAAATTTCCAGATTGAATTCAAAAAACCTTGTCTAAGAAACTTAAGCTTTTCTTGAATTCAGTTTACAGTTTTACACCTTTCATATCATTTTTCATGATCACATTTTGACTCCATGATATTAAAAAAATAAAGAAAAAATCTTCAATGTAAAAACTTAAGAACTTTAAAAAAAGGTAAGTTTACATCTTATGCATATGTTTTTTTATTTTAAAGACCAAATCTGATATGGAGGTTTCAAATTTTGACTTTCTTCCTTTTTATGTACCACAGCCTTTCATTTTAACAACTTGCATAAATTTAAAAACCCACAAACTAAGGAAAAATACAAAATGAAAAAGTTTCAGTTCAAAAGTAAAACTACAAAATGAAAAAGTTTCAGTTTAAAAGTAACTACTTTGGAATAAAGCATGCAGATTTGACTAATATATTAGAAATATGAAATTAATTTCTTATGGAAGCAAAAAGGGAAAAATTCAATTACTGTTACAAATTATACATGCTAATAGATTCAAATATTCAATGAATTTGAGACTCTGAACAGTAAAACATTTGATCAAATATTAAAAACTGTGATGAGTGATTGGCTTAGGAAGAAATTTACTATTTATTTTTTTTTTTGCTTAAAAAATAACTAGGCAATATATACAAGGGGGTACCCAAAACACACACAAAAAAAAAACCTGAAAAAAATAGTTCCACTGGGCAGGCCTTTCCAAGTACAGATTTTTCATGCTAGGAGAACCTTGAGAAACTTGCTCTGGGTTAGTGCACCTTGTGATGTCACCTGGAAAGCTTCCATCTTTTTGCATAAGGCATTTCACTTGAACCTTGTTTTCTGTAATGGCTGATTTAAGAGAACCGTGTGTGGCTGTGAAATTTTGTTGCCAATTCAGGAAAAATGCCACAGAAACTGATGTGATGTGAAACACAGCGTACAAGGACCGCACTATGGGAAAAACGCAAGTGTACAAGTGGTTTTCTCCTTTCAAAAAAGCTGAAATGTGGAGTGGTGACAAACCTCATCCTAGACATACATGAACTTTCTGAACAGATAAATATGTCTGTCAACAAAATTTGTGCACTTGTGCTCAAAGACTGATGACAGACCATTGAAGAGAGGGGGAAGTTATCTGGATTATCGTGGAGCTCAGCTCAGCAAATTTTAATTGAAAATTTGGGAATGAGTAGGATCACTGCAGAACTTGTGCCACATGCTCTGACTGAGCAGGAAAAAGTGTCTAGTGAAACATGTCATGCTTTGAAAGACTAGCTCTGAAGTGACCCAGAATTTTTTTCCAAGGTCATTACTGATGACAAGATATGGTGCTATGCTTATGACCCCAAAAGCAAACATCAATTAAGCCAGTGGAAGATACCATCTTCACCTCACACCCCAAACAGCTCGAGTGAAATCAAATATCAAGAAAATGCTCACTTGTTCTTTTGCTATGAAGGGGATAGTGCATTTGGAGTTTATTCCACCAGGTCAAATTGATAATGAAGTTTTCTATTTAGAAGTTTTGAAAAGATGGTATAACAATGTGTGACAAAAAAAGGCCTGAATTTATTTTAAAGGCCTGAATTGTGGCAGACAGGGGCCTGGTTTTGCTACCATGACAATGCATCTGCTCATGCAGCCGTCTCAGTGCCCCAGTTTTGGGCCAAAAATATGCATGTCTCTCTTGCCACTAACGCTTTATCCCTCTGACCTCACTTTGAGCAATTTGGTTTTGTTTCTGAGAATGCAGAGGGACACGAAAGGACAGCTTGTAGAAGAGGCGAAGCACTGACAACGTAGAAGCGGTGACGAAAAAAATGTGAGGAAGGTCCAGTCAGCCATCCAAACACGAGTTTGAAAATTTTTTCCAAGAATGGTATGGCAAATTTGAAAATGGATTCGATATAATTATAATGGAGAGTACTCCAGTATTAAATAATAGAGAGGACTTTGAAGATGATAAGGCTGCTTTGTTAAAAAAAAAAAATTAAATACCTAGCTTCGGGAAGGAAATCTTTATTATTGGGTACCCCCTCATATGTGTGTTTCGCTGTTCACTAAATAGGCCTGAGAGGACCTTTAGTCAAAAATGTTGCATGCAATATACGATGTTTGAAAGGAAATGCTTTCCCTCGGACACCATTTTTCTGTTTCTTTTAGGACCTGTTCTTCAAAAGGCTACAATTCTTCCAAGAGCCTTCAGAAAGGCAGGCCCAATTGCCTTAATTTCTGATTTCTCAGTGTATGACTTGTCTGTCTTTTTCTAGCACAAAGAAAGCAACATGAAAGAGGCAGAGGTGGCTGAGCCCCGGTGGCGTAGTGGTTGTGCGCGGGACTGCGGCCCACTGGGACGGAGGTTCAATTCCAGCAGTGGGGCTGGGCCTCCTACTCCCACCACCGGAGAGCAGTGATGCCAAAAAAAAAAAAAAAAAGAAAGAAAGAGGCAGAGGCAAGTCTAAAAGATAGCAGACCGAAAACATGGAGACATGTCTTCTTGGAAATATTGTCAGTCAGTCCACTCAGTACCAAAGGAGGCTGCTATTCACGAATGCCTCTTATGAGCATAATAGGATGAATTCTCATTTTCTCTACAATGTTCTGCTTTAGCAAGGTTTGTTTGGTATTTCTGTGCCTCTGAATTTAAGAATTTTCAACTGAACAATGTGGCAAAGGCACAAGAAATAAAAACGAAATATTTTCTATGAGCTTATTCCTTCTATTTGCATTTCTCTCATTCCTTTGCCTAATCCTCTAGCCCTCAAACTTTTTAAACGGGGCCAATTCACTGTTACTCAGACCACTGAAGGTCCGTACTGTAGCTTAAAAAATATGAATCAATTCACTGTGGGCCCAGGATGAGTCAGCTGCTAAGCTGGACAGAAGCAGCAGCAAAAACCCCCAGCAGGCCGGATAAATATCCTTGGTGGGCCGCATGTGGCTCGTAGGCCGTAGTTTAAGGACCCCTGTGCCCCTCGTCATTTCGTCTCACTGGTTTTTCTAGAAAGGCTTAGGATTTCATGGTAGGCAATTAGCTCTCCAGGGTTCTAAAACCACAAGCTATTCTTTCTTCTTACTGTCAACTCATCATTTATGCAAGGTCTCCATTTCTCTTCACCCAGGAACCACCTCTGGTGAATTTCCTTCTTATAAATCTTACTCTTGTTTTTGTGTTCTCGGTTCTTGATAAATTAAAGCCAAACCCACAAATATTGCAAAGGCAAATATCAAGTCCTTTAACATAAATCACAAAAGTTTTGAGAAGGAAATACATCAGGATCATTCAGCAAAGTCAGCGTAGAAACTCACCAAAGTCAGACCACCGCTCTGATAACCAGGTAGCCTGAGCCTCTCCCTAAGAATTGCCATCCTAGTCAACAGCCTTGAAGGCAAGGAAGGATGACTTTAATAACTTAAAGGGGACGACCTTAAAGAACAAATGTCAGCAATCAAATATTCTTATTCTTGTCACATCACAAAAAATACATACCAACAGACCAAGTCAACATGGAGCCAATCTCTGTCTTTGAGATTCTAAAATGAATGCTCACCTTGCATATTTTCTGCCAGAAATCTTCCAAGAAAAAAAGAAAGAATTTAAACTGTTCTTACCCACCATTATTTTGATAATAGATCTACATATTGTACCTTTTGTTTCTGAACTGGTGATAATTTCAAAGATTGGTCACTGGTATTCAGAGTCATCACATGGGTCTGAAATAAACAAACATAACTAAAGACTTTATGAAAGAATATGTATACCTATATCTCACTGCCATAGAGTTGATTCTGAAACATAGCAATACCATACAGAGCCATAGTAGAAACCTATGGATTTCCAAGACTGTCTCTTTAAAAAATGTTTAAGAATAGTTATGACATTTTTTTTGAAAAGTTTTTTTTTAATATAGATTTTATTGGGGGCTCATACATTTAATACATCTTTAGTTCATACATTTAATACATCATTTGTATTAAGCATATCTGTATACATGTTGCTATATTCATCTACATTATCTACTTGAACCCCTCCAGCATAAACTCCTCTTCCCCTCATTCCTCTAGTTCTCTATTTTTTTAATTCCAATTTTCCATATTTCCCCTTCCCCCTTCTCCTCTCTAAAGAACTTCTAATAACTTACAAATCGCCATTACCTCCTCATACCTTACACTGTATAATGTGTCACTTCACTCACCTCCTCCACACACCCCCGCGTTGTCCACACCCCAGAGAGGAGGTTACATGCAGATCCGAGAAATTTGTTCCCCCTTTCCACTCCACCATCCCTCCACCACTCCCCACTAGCCTCAAGGGATTATCTATACTAAAATCCACATTTTCAACTCCAATGTGCATAGCCTGGTCTAGCCAAATCTGTCTGGCAGAATTGGGATAATGATAGGGTGGGAGGAAGCATTTGAGAACATTTCATTGCTACTACACTGCACCTAGACTGGCTCATCTCCTCGCCGTAACCCTTCTGTAATGGCATATCATTCACATATCATACAAGTCAATGGTCAATCATATTAAAGAGAGTTGTTCATTTATCCTCGGTCAACTTTAGAACATCTTCTTTCTAAAAAATTACAACAATTAGTCTCAGAAGCCCATAAACTCATCACTGTGAGTCAGTATTGACTCATGTCAGTGAGCCAGTGGCTTTTACTTCTTGTTTTGATTTTAAGAAGAATGCTTTTGGACTGAGCCCCGGTGGCGTAGTGGATGAGTGTGGGACTACGGCCCACTGGCTTGGCAGTTCAAATACAGCAGCAGCTCTCCAAGAGCAAGGTTGGGCCTCCCATTCCCATTAGAGGGCAGTGATGCCCCCCAAAAAAGGAATAATGCTTTTAATATTTTACCCTTTAGATGTGATCTACTGAAATTGATTTTAAGATATGCTTAGAAGGTTAAAGAATTTCCCTTACGTGTCTACTTTTCTAATTAAAAAATCACAAGAGGATGCTTAGTTTTATTAAATCCTCTACAGGTAACCATAGAGAGTATTGTATTTGTTTTTTCTTTGATCTTTGATATGATGAATTACATTACCTCGTTCTCTAATATTAAACCAACCTTGCATTTCTTGAATAATTTCAATTTAGCCCTGAAAAAAAAGTATGGGGAGTACACCCCAAAGCATAGAATATATTTCAAGCTCTGTGCCTACACAGATTATGGATCATTACCATATTTAAGATATCACTGGTTTCTCCGAGATTTTCTGAATCTGCTACTGCCACAATTTCTGACTCTTCTCCTTTGATCATTTTATCTTGAGAATAATCTATGAAAGGATAAAAGAAAAATTAAATTTCAAAGGCAAAGTAAAAAGCAATTACACAGAAATAATTGTGTAATTTTAAGTACTGGGATAATTTTGCCAAAGGTCCTTTAATCTCGTGTCAAGAGAATTAAACACAAATTTTTTATAGCTAAAATCTCAAAACTCTTTTTGAAGGTTTAAAAACCTTCACACTAAAGGGAAAAGGAAGCATTTTGCATAGAACATACCGAGTTTATGCTAATGGTGGAATAATTTAGAAAAGGATAAGGATAGATACTGTGATGGACTTTGGGTCTAGAAACATTTTTAAGAAGGAGGAAATCCCATGTCATCCACTTTAAAAAATATTCAGTGTGATTTTTTAAGATACAAATTATGTACTGGTTGCTTATTATATGAAGCATATGATAACATTCAATATTTTGCCCATATAATCTTTCAAGACTGCAACTCAAGGCTTGAATTTTTCTTGGATTCTTCTCGTTTAAGATATGCTGAGTGTATTCTTCCCTTTTGGTTTTCTGATTCTAGGGCTATACACATTTCATTATAATATTTGTCTTTTTTCTTCTCAAGATGCCCCTTGAAATTTTCTATTCATCTCTATGACTTCATCAATAGACTTCATCATTGATGAATATCAATTATCGCAGCCTTCAATATGAATTACAACTCAATGCAAAGATGATCAAAATCCTCACAACTGGACCAATAGAGATAAATGGAGATAAGGTTGAAGCTGTCAAGGTCTTTGTCTTGCTTGGATCCATAATGAATACTCATGGAACCAGCACTCAAGAGATCAAAAGACAACTCACAGTAGATAAATCTGTGGCACAAAACATCTTTACAGTATTGAAATTCAAGGCTATTACTTTGAGGACTAAGGTCCACCTGATCCAATCCATGGTATTTTACCTAGCCTCATATGCCTGTGAAAGTTGGATATTGAGTAAGGAACACTGCAGAAGAGTATATCTGTGTGAATTGTGGTGTTGGAGAACAATGAACAAAGTAACATGGACTGCTAAAAGGACAATCTGATCTGTCTTGCAAGAGGAAAGAAAGACAAGACTTCATCTTACACACTTTGGACATATTGTCAAGAGAGACCAGACATAGAGAAGAACATCATGCATAGTGAAATAAGACAGCAAAAAAGAGAAAGGTCCACAAGGAGATTGGCTGATACGGTGACTGCAACAACAGGACCAGGAATCTGTGTTCTGTTGTGAAAACAGTCGCTATGGGTCAAAACCAAATCGATGTTACCTAACCAGAACAACATTCCTTGGGAATTAATGCAACCCAACAATCAAGCACCGTGGTAGCTAGCCTTCAAGATAGACCCCGAGATCCTCCTATATCCTCCATATAGCCATTGTCTTCCATATTTTATCAGATTGGTCGGTATGGACAATAAAATAAAACAGAAATGATTGCCATGTCATTATAGGATCTTCTATAGTCAAAATCTCTAATTCTCACTATCTTTCTTTGATTACTCATTCTAGGGGATGCCATGTCATGAGTATTCCTATGGAGAAGTCCAGGAGACCAGGAAGTGACATCCTGCCAAAGACCATGTGTATGAGCTTAGAAGTAGCCCCAATCAAGTTTTCAGATGACGGTGGCCTGATCTGACAGTGTAACTGCAACACATTGACAATCCCTAAAATAAAACCACTAAGTTATTCCTGAGACTGTGTGAGATGCTGATTCTTGTTTTAATCTCGTCAAGTTTGAGAGTAATCTGTTATGAAGCAACAGATGGTATAAGTATTTTCATGAAAAACTGCAAGTTTATTATTACATAAAGTAGGTAACTCAGAATTACAATGTTTTGGTGGTGCAGTGGGTTACACATCAGATTTGGTTGCTAAGCACAAAGTCAGCAGTTCCAATCCATAGCCACTCTATGGGAGAAAGATGAGGCTTTGTATTCTTGTAAAGATGCACAGTCTCAGAAACATACAGGGGCAATTCTACTCTGTCATATAGGCCACAGTGTGTTAGAATTGGTCCCCTAGTAGTGAGGGAGATGCTGTCTTATTCTTTCCCGAGTAACTCGCTATTTCCTTATGTAGCATAGCTATGAGTCAGAATCAATTCATCTGTAGTGAGTTTTCTTTTTATGCCTTCATTAATTACCCATACATATGAGGATAGTTTAATGAAGAAGTCTCTAAATATTCAAGTCCACACCAACCTCTTTCATTCAACTGAAACCAGGAGATAATCACTTTGTGTTTATTCCATCTGAGATACAATCAACTTAAGGAATGGCTAACTCCTAAGGAACTTACAGTCTAGAAGGGGATATAGAACATGATGGAGGATAATGGGAAATCATATTCAAATGTTGCAAACCAGAAAAAAATTCACTAAGGAGATATGGGAAGAATGGACAGAATTCTGAGATGCAGAGATGGAGGTAGAAGCAGAAAAGAATGACATGAAACCCATCCTTTACTGAAAGAACCCTGGCAGTACAGTGCTGTTCTACTCAGTCCTACAGGGTTGATATGAGTTGAAACTGACTTGATGGCAGTGAGTTTGGTTTTGGTTATTCCTAATGGAAACAACATAACAGTAATCTGAACCAAGGAGTAGAAAAAAGACACAGATTAAAAGAAGCTGTTATCGAAAGTTTATCATGAGCCAGAAAGATTTTCTTTTCTAGATGTTGGTTAACCTCCAGATTAAAACAAAATCAAAGGTTTAATATTATATCCTCATTTTGCAACTAAAGAAATTAAGGCTACTAGCATAGAGTAGCCCCGGTGGCATAGTGGCTACGTGCTTGGTGGCTTACTGGGAAGAGAGAGAGTTCAAAACCACCAGAGGCTCCATAGGAGAAAGACGGGCTTCATACTCCACTAGCAAGTCACAATCTCAGAAACTCACAGGGACAGTTAGTTCTACCTTGTCTTACAGGTTCGCTATGAGTCACCATAGACTCTCAATGGCATTGACTTTGGAGGTTGGGGAATGGCTCAAGTTTCAAAATCAGTTCTAACTCCATGGTAAATATTTTGGGGTCTATGGGCCATATGGTCTCTATTCTAACTAACTAAACTGTGCTGTGAAAGCAGTTATTAGTCATTGAAAACACACTCAGAATGGGTGAGCTGGAGGTCTAATAAAACTCTATTACAAAAACAAGTTACTGGTCACAATTTGCAGATTCCTGGGGGAAACTAAGCTTTTAGGAACAACACTATTGAGAAATGAATCTAGAAAATCAGGGGTCATATGAAGACATACACTGTTATTTTCATACATATTAGGGATCCTCTGAAAACAATTGGATGGCAACAAAACTGTACTTGGGAAAGATGAATGCAGCTCATGCTGTGCAAAACAGATGGAAGAGGGCTGATAGGGTGTTTAGAAAATAGAATTAGATCAGCAACCTGGCCTTATACTCGAGTAAGAAAGCAGACCTAAGAATCCTGCTCCACTGAAGATTCTCACCAACAAACTTGTACTGTGACACCTCAGTTGTCTGACTCAATTTGTTCTCAATTCCTGTTTGAACACTGAAAGTGTCCAAGAACTGAACATATTTTATTGTGGCTTCTGAGGTCCCCAAATTACACTTAAAAATTCCTTTTTTCCAGGACTTCAAGTCACTATGGAAGCTGTTAGCCTTCTCACATATCAAAGACATATGTCAAGGCTTTCAAGTTGTTTTTTATTTATCCACAGTAACAGGAACTTTTCAACCTCTCCAATGGTATGCACTCTTTCCTTCATGTCTAACGATGTCACACCCTTAGCTGCTTTAATCTTTTATTTTCAAAAATGTTGATGACGAGACAGCCATGTTGTAGTATCAGACAAGTAGCGACCTGATTAAAATTCCGCAATGCTTTCTTTCTTTAACTCTATCACGATTCTCACAGTTTCCTCTTAGCTTTACTGCTGGTATCGCTAACTACTTTGGAACCATGATTTCATATTTTAGGCAAATAAAGCAATAGAAACACATTTAACACACTAATACAAACACTATATTTGCATGTTGTGTGAGCAAGAACTGTGCAGAGACTGAAGCGCCACCCCTTTGTGTCCAAGATGACTTGACTACAGACTTGCTCTGGGCCTGTATAGGGTTTTTTTCATGTCATCTTTTTGATTTATTATCTAGCGAAGTTACAAACACCGAGAAAACAAAATCTTTGTTGTTTAAATGGTTTGAGCTTGGAGCTGTTAACTTGAAGAACCACTATACTTGTATCTAAAAGGTTTTATTTTTTTCTGATGAAATGCATTATATGACTTTCTTCTTTACATTGACTGCGATCTGCATGCCAGCTCCTTCTGTGTTCTCAAGAACTTTGTCCCCTGGGTTATATCTCCTCTCTCCGGCTGCACCCATCATTCCCCATCTTCCTAACTCACTCCCACCAGCGTACCAAGCTGTTACTTCTGATTGATCCCATGTCCCCCTCTAGCTGCCAGCCCCTTACACTATTCTGCTTTATGATCAACATATGCCAAAGAATGATCTGTCCCCCCTTAACTCCAATTCAGTTCATCTTCCACATTCATGAATGAATCAAGACACTCTCACTTCTGTCCTGTCCTTTCTCCAGAGATGCTCTTGTCAAGATCGTCAATTACCTACATGACACATCATTAGTTCTCTGTACTCTTATTCCTTGACTCTGTAGCTGTATTTTACATTTATGACCTAACTGTTTCCCACCTTTCCTCTGCCTCTTTTCCAAGAGTTTTCTCTGGACCCTTCAACCTCCACCTTGTACTTGTCATTTTCTAAGGACTATCTTCTGATTCTCTGCTCCTGTAGATCTTTCAGCAAATCCCATGGATTTTAAATATCATCCTCATGTTGATGATTTCCAAATTGATATCTCTTTCCAGCCTTTTCTTCAGAAGCATAGGCTTGAATTTCCAACCACCTGCCTGGTATCTCCCCCTTTCAGATTCTCAAGCTCCATCCTTTAATTTCATCCACAAACTTGTCAACCATTCTCTTTCCTAGAAATTATCTGTTAGCTTTCCCTTCACCTCATATCTAGGTACAACCCACTAGCAAGATTACCATATCTAGTTGGTTTTATGTCTAAAATACACCTCAAATATGTCCCCTTCTCGTTATGTCTACTCTAAATGGTATGGTTAAGATATCATCATCTATTGTATAAGGCTTCTAAGAATTCTTCCTATGTGGCATTATGGCCACCCTACACTCCAACACAGAGAAAGAAGTGATCATCCTAAGATGTATTAAGATCATAACAGTGTATTGGAACATATCACTGCTCTATTTAAAACCCTTTAATGCTTTCTATTACACTTAAGGAAAACATTCAAACCAAATAGGTTTCTCTTGGCCAATGAGGTCAAAAACAATCTTTCCCTGTGTCTTTCTTCAGTATAATTGGGTCTGGCTGTTTTCTTGCTCTTTAAACATCGCTGGCTTCTTTTACTTATGAATTGCCTCCAAATCTTTGCCGATATTACTTTCTTTGCCTGGAATGCATATATACTCATTCTATGGTCATCACTTTGCTATCTACCTCCCAGTCTTTGCATGTCTCTCTGTTTTCCTTAGCTTTAACTTCAAGGCTGCCAGCTCTTCTGTGGATCTCTTCCCTCTCCCCCGCCCCTTCCACCCATCCTTCACAGCATTTACTGCAACTTTACATGGTTTCCTTCTTTGTTTGGGGGTTCTCCAACACTACTACAAGCAGGGATCATAACTTTTAGGGGTACTATAGATCTGGATGTTTTATTCGGTGTTTGAAACATGTTGGGTATTCAGAAGTAGGATTATCGTATATGACTTCCAGAGATGGCACCAAGAAAAGTTACCCAGCAAGAAGACCCCATGCTCTGTGCTGTGGGAACAACTTCTTAGGAAGCTTATTAGAGCAGTGGTTCTCAACTTTGCTCATGCCTTCAATATAGTTCCTCACGTGGTGATGACCTACAAGTGTAAAATTATTTTCGTTGCTACTTCATAACTGTAATTTTGCTAGTGCTATGAATCAGGTGACCCCTGTGAAAGGGTCATTCGACCCACAAAGGGGTTGTGACCCACAGGTTGAGGACTGTCGTTTTAGAGTCTTATAACCCAGTCTATCCCTGAAATACACTGCCTACTTGACAACTGCTAAGGATGCTCTTTCTTGCTCAAAAACCATTACTTTTAGATGGCATGCCTACGACATAAATGTCTCCAAATCAAATTATTTAGAGTAGGTTTACAAAGAGCAAAAGTTTACAATTGAAAACATGTGCCTCTAACAGTCCATACCATATAACCAGCAAGATAAAAATATGAAAACAGGTACATTTGTTATGGGGTTTCTGGAAATGGCAAGCTCAGTGCTAGGCACTTTATATGCCTGAGCTCATTGAACTTTGAAGTAGGTATTAACTGCATTTTAAAGATGAAGAAAATAAGGAAGAGCAAGATTATATTGACTTCCCCAAAGTCTGTCACAAAGCTAATAAATGTCACAGCTGGTATCCTATCCCCAATACATTTGAACTCCACACCGCATGCTAATCACAACTTATGCTGATCGCACGCAGGGCCAGAAGACCTGCATTCAAATTCTCTCCAAGTGGTTGGTAAGATGATCTTGGGTAAGTCACTATGCATGAAGGGGCTTTTCAAATTTTACAGAAAAATGTCATTATTTTTCATTTCCATTTTTCATGTGCTTTTTGAAGCCCCCTCTTTGTTGACATCATACATCATTTAAGAAAGATATGCAGGGTATTAGAGAGATGTGCAGGGTATGCAGGGTATTGACACCCACTCCTTTCAGAGCCAGTGACAATGCCTTGATAGGGTAGTAATAGCTTTGAGCTCAAGTATGAGGTGGCAATTTAATTAGAGACAGCCTCTTCAGATATACTTAATATAGCCTAGAGTCACTCCCTGCTCGTCGTCAGCCTAACTCACACATTGATTGCCTTGCTTCTCCCTTCATCCTCTGTCTACCTCCGTAATTTGCTGCATTGCTCAGAGGCAGATGTGAGGCTTCCTGAAAGAGGCTTCAAATAACTTTGAGGATTTTTCTCATATTTGCCTGGCTGTTATCAACGCCAAAGCTGGTTCCTTCTAGCTGGTTAGTTAACAGAGACACCCAGAGACTTAGACTTAAAAGAACCCTATTGTTCTGTCTGCTTTTTCCTGGGCAACCACCATTCGTTTCCTGTGATCATTGGAAACCTGAGTTCATGTGAAACATTTCTATGTGATTCCCCCAAAGGATGACTTCCAAAATAAATATTATATAAACTTTATGTATCCTGAGCACTGATGGCAGTCCATCCAGAGGGCCTATGTTGCTGTTGGTTCTCTCCACCAGGGTCATCTTTTAATACTGTCTGTCCTTTCCCCTCCATCTTACGTGCTAGTGAGTTGACAATGATGCTTGGCCCATACCCCTTCTTGGTGGTCACAAAAACAATAGGAATCAAAAGCAAAATTTCCCTGAGAGCTGGAAGTGTATGGAATGTTACCTTGTTCTGTTCCTTTCATGGATCCATTCTCTTCTGTGCTGTGTTCCTCTAGCAGATCACTTGTGGACAAATCATCAGACATGGAAGTGACAGGAAAGAGACTGGGTGGTTCCCGTGTCTTTTCTAGTGGAGGTAGTGTGCGCATCATTGCTCCAAAAGTGTCTGGGGATTTTTCCTTTAAAGTCAACATGTAAAGAAGTTGTTAAATGAGTGTATACACTGAACGGTGACACAAAGGTCCCTATAGCTGGCAAAAAACATTTCAGAGAAAGTGCAAAATCTGCCAATGTTCCACAGTACACATTTTTAATAATCTCTAAAAGGTTCTATTCTGCTGCTTCTTTCTCATAGTAGTTTTAAAATGATCATTCCCATCCAATCACCCACCCACGACAGGAAAGTGTATATGTTCTCTCTGCCTTCTATAAGCAATAAAAACATTCATGGTATATCAACAAACAACAGTGACTAAAACATACTGGCAGGCACATTTCCCAATCTTGCCATATATGAGGAGGCTTCAAACAATTCCTGGAAATATGCAATGAAAAGATAATGTAATTTCCCCACAGAGTTTTGAAGTCCCCTCATACTACTTTTGTAATAAAACCCCAAGTAGGAATATACATAAGAATGTAAATGTTTGTGATGTCTCCTTTAACAATGGTTTGAGTTTTCTTATCTTAAAATTCAATTTTGAGAAAGACTAATCTATCTGACAAACTACAGCCCTCATTTCATTGTTTCCTGGTTCATCCTGTATACAGTGTGCACTTCCACTTCCTGAGGTGTACCAGAAACACAAAAAGTACATACAAGGTTCAAAATGTCAGCAAATCTTCAGGCTGAAATGATGAGAAATGTAGATGGGCTGATGCTATGGATAGCACCCCTGTTGAGAAACACACTAACGGTCATTTTGAAATTTCCAGTTTGCATGTTTGGCAAGTGTACTATGAATTCACTTGATTGGTTTGTGAGTCCTCAATTCTAGTCATTTCACTTAGCCCATCTAGCTGAAGGAACACATGTCATTTTAAAAGAAGATGGATTTTTTGGACCTGTTTTTCTTTGCAGTAGTAGATAACAAATACTTTTAGATGGAATAGGCTATAACAGTACCCTCTCTCTTCTTCTAACACGGGCCGATAACGTTCTACGCAGTGGACTTCCACGGAGAGAGGACACTTGAAGCTCATTTATTTCATCGGTGTCCATGGCCACAGGAAGTTGTGGAGTGGCAAAAACTAGCATGTGACACCCACCACAGGCAACCTGCAGCATAAATCCATGGAAAAAGTAATCGTTAGCCTCAGTTTTTTTTGACAGCTTTCAGTTTTAAAACACATACTGTTCGTCGACTTTTACTTCCAGTAGACTTCCTTCTCTCTCTCCACAGACATATACACCTACAGAGTCAACTTGAGAAAACCAGAACATATTTAAGGCACAGTCTTTCCCAAGGAGGAAAACCCAAATATTTCCCAGACTAATCAAAGGCAGAAAATGGGTGTCTCACGGGAAAAACTAGGCAGTATATGGTTATATGTGTCTATCTATGCAAACAGGAAATACATTATTATACCTGAAATTCAAATAAAGTTTTCTTAGAACACAGTCTTACTAAGATTTTTAAAGATGAGGCTGTCTGTGCCCGTGATGATTCAGTCCTGGAAACCTTATCTAGGGTGTCTAGGAGTTGGCATTATCTTGATGACAGGGAGATTTGTTTGGCTTAGCTGATCAACATTTTTAAAATAATTGTCTCTGAGCCTTTTTCTTCACCTAAAAATGTTCAATGCACAATGCTTAAAAATCTTAAAAGCAAAATGTTATCCTGTACAATTATAGGTAATGACAGATAAATTCAAATTTCATTGAAAAATATGATTTTGAAGAAAATGCTAAGAAAAAACCCCAGAGCGTAATATTTATAGTACACAAATTTCTAGAAACTTCATATTGTTCGCCATGGTGTTGTAAGTGTAGGATGCCCTACAATTTTCCTGAACATCTTTACATAGGATGTTGAAAGATTATCTTCCCCCGAAGACCATAAGGAGTCCTGGTGGCATAGTGGATTACACAAAGGGCTGTTAACCCAAAGGTCAGCAGTTCAAAACCACCAGCCATTCCATGAGAGTAAGTGGAGGCTTCTGACTGCATTCTGTATTCTGCAAATACAGATTTGTAGTCCTGGAACCTCACAGGCACATTCTAACCTGCCCTCTGGGATCACGATGTGTCAGAATTGACTCAATGGCAGGGGGTTTTAGAATTCTCTAAAACTGGAAACTCAACAAAAGCAGGACTGGGTCCCTTTGCTCATTCCTGTGTGCTTTACATTCCTCAAATTAGTAAAATACCTTGCATACTGTAGGCATTCATTAAATAATTGTCTGCCACATCAACAAATGCAATGGAAGGGGTTCTAATCCTTTGAGCCACTGAGTCATCTGAGACCAGATTACTGTTATCATCAAGTAAACAGAATGGTCAAAAATGTATAATTTCTAATTGTACAAGTAACAGAAAACACAGATGATGTTTTAAGGTAATGTGATGCTTGCTGAAAACACAGACTCTTATCTGACCAGCATATCATCAAGAATATATATAATATTTTATATAATATTTATAATATTATAATATATAATAATTATGTGTTAATCCATATATATCATATCATTCCATAGTTCAGTCACATCAAGCAGTATAGCTACCACAATCGGTTTCCAAACATTCTCTCATTCCTGGACTTCTTAAGATCCTCTCCCTTTTACCTCAGCCCCCGCCCAACAACTGAACCCTCCCTTCTCCTCACCGAAACCCTTATTCTACTTGCTGTCCCTGGTGGTTCATCAATAAAATATATATTCTTAACATTCTTAGTTTAACAATCTTGGTTTATTATCAAATTTTCTCTTTTGCAGTGTGTGAGTATCTCAGCAATATTTAATTCAATCAATGTTGACTGATGAAGATTGTCACCACACTTCTGGAGGCTATGTAAGACACAAAGATGGCAGGCCTGCTTTCCAGGAGACACACAAAAGAAAAACAGATGCATCACTGTTAGGGCAAAAAAGATGCTGAACCGGGTGAGGGTCAGGTTTTTCAGAGTGGGATAATGTCTTGGCATGAAACTTTTAGAAAACTAATATACATATTCAAAATATTCGTGAGAGTTTCATACAAGCAGAAGCTACTTATTCTCTCTAAAATACTGAAAGACTCAAACCTAGGAATACGAAAAGCATACAGGGAAATGTGATGCCCTTACCAGGTGAACTTTAAAGTCCAAAAAATTACAGCACAAAGTGGGAATGAAGTGGTTGGCAAAATTCTCCTCTCCAAGACCTAATTTTCCATGCCGACCATCTCCAAAAGTATACAAACGGCCTATATCTAAAATGAGGAGAAACAAGAGACAGAGACTTATGCAGGTATTGTCTTCCTAGTTTTCCAAGTTTTACTGATATAGAATACATGTTCAATTAACTATATTGAAAAGACTTTAATTCATCACCATAATCCATTTAGGAACAATTTCTTCATCCGTGGACCCATTATTATTATTTTAGCTTCTTATTTACCATCAACTTCACCTGCTATGATCAGAAGAGGCTATTAATCAATCACTGTCTCTATAGCTTTACCTACCCTGAATTTCGCATAAAAAATCATACTAAAAGGATCACAAAAAAATACAGAAAAAGCTCAATCCAAATGAAAGTAAAATAAAAAGCAGTATACGTCTAAAATGTGTCAAAAGGGGAAACAAATGACAAGATGTCAAATTTTAACCTAATTCTATCTGCAGAAAGCCACTTTTCTAAGCTCTCTGATATCAAGACTATTCACAGCATAAATCCATTTCTAAACAATTATTTAAGAGACATTAACTGCAATGTCTGTTTACACCTAGATTAGGCATAGCATTTATTCTGGTACATTGTTTCCACACACTCTGCAGTCTCTCTGGTCTTGCAGGTATGAGATGGAAATAAACCCCAAAAGCCTATGAGGGGTTTATGAAATCAGAGTCCAGTCACACCAGGTCTTGTATGGAGTAGCACACAGTAGTTCTTGTGTCACAATCATATACAGGATGAAGTTGTTTTTGGTTTTGCTTGCTGGTTTTTTGTTTTTTGTTTTTTTTTGCATTTTGACCTTCTATATCCAAGCATAAACTAAGCTTTGTCCTTGCGTAGATTAGGGTGTTTTCAACCTTGGCAATAGGGGACAGAAGATTCTTGGTTGGGGATGGAGGGCAGTGTCTTGTGTGTTGTAGGATGTACTAAACCATCCCTACCAGTGGAACATCTGCCAATCTATCCCCTGGTTATGACAATAAAAATGTCTTCAAACATTGCCAAGTGTTCCTGGAAGGTCAATCTAACTATCTCTTTCTGAACTCTGCGACCGCACTGAGGAATACTACCAAAGAAAAGGCCAGAAGCCTGCATCCCACCTAGTCCCTTTACTATACCCGGTCCTTGTACATCTCTCCAGACGATCCTCTACCCGCTGCCTAGCACCTATTCTGAACCTTGGGTTCCTTTTCGCTAGTCTCCCCCAACCCCAACCCCTCCAAGTGCCCTTGAAGCTGAAGGTATTTTTGTGGGTGCAGAGAGGGGATTCTGCCTCTAGTCTAGAGATCTCGAAGGCTTTCAAATGGAAGCCTAAAGGAGGAGTAAGGCTCAGCTGCAAGAAGAAAGCAGAAGAACAAAGGGGAGAATCATATGAGATGGGGCAGGGGAGCTCAAGAGGAACCATACCACAGAGGATCCTACTAGATTTTAATAAGATTTTGTACTCCATTTTAAGGGCAATGAGAAGCTAAATGAACTTTGAAGACAGAAAATAACATGATATTTCAGGACTTCCAGTTAAGTGACAGAGTGATTACATACAAAAAAAATGCAAGAGACGTGACTGGAAAAATGATTAGAGGTGATAGAATCAATCAATAAGATGGGAAATTTCAAAATGAATATATAGAAAAAAATGAAGTCCCTATCATTTGTTCTAACGACTGTTCTGATTCGTCTGCATAATTCTTGCTGTTTTCTTTTTCTTTCAGGTTGCCATAAATCAGAATTGGCTTGATGGCTGTGAGATAGTCTTTTGTTTGGGGGGTGGTGGAATTTGAGTTTAGTATCTGGATTGCTTTTGAGTTTAGTATCTGGATGGTTTGATTTTAGTATCTGGATTGTTTTGAAATACTAGATTGACTTTTCACTTTTTGATGCTTCGCTGCTTTTATAGATTGAAATGTGACACAGAAAGGGTGAAAACACAGATCCTGTTGCTCCGACACCATTAAAGCTCCTGAACCATTAACAGAGGGGCAGCTATCGATTATCTACACGTCAGTCATACTTAAGTCACATTAGGGAAGGACCTTTATTGAATCCCACATTAACAGCAATCAGTTTCTCTTCATTGGAAATCACACCGAAAGCAATATTATCGAGGATTAATGAAAAAGTACAGAACAGACGGTTTGCAGAAACCCAGAGTGTATTCTGTCTGTCAGGACTCTGAGGTGCCCTTTTGTCTAGCACTTTGGAAAGCGCCTCCTGGTGGCAAAAGTGTTGTACAGATTGCTTGCCTTGAATGCACTCTGTCATTGAACAGGGAGACTGTTTTAAAATAAATTCTTTCTCTTGGGATTATTCTTTCTTGCCTGAGCATAAAGGGTCTCCAATTTCATAAAAATTCCAAAAACAGTTTAGGTCTCTGACAGCATTGACGTATTTGGCAGTTCCCAACCTATAATCTTTTCCTTTAAAGATGGAATTAAAATACACCTACTCTCCATTAATCTTTCTAATGTTACACATTTATGACAATGGTCAAATATATTCATCACCCAACTACGCTGTTCATTAACAATGTATATCTGGCAGCAATGAGAAGATGGCTGTGATGATTACGGTTATTTGTGATAACTTGGTTGGGCTATGATTTACAGTTCTTTGGCAGGTATGTAATAATGTAATCTGGAAGTTATTTAGTGATAGGATTTGGAAGTTGCGTGGTGATGCAATCAGGCCATTGTGTGATATCATCATCCTCCATTTTGTGATCTGATGTGGCCATCCTCTCTTGTCATATAGTGGCCTGGTCTTTGGAACCGAGCCATGCCAATATATGAAGAGCAATAAAATAGATGCAATGAGTTTACAACTTAACATATTTGACTATTAAACAAGAAACTCTATGTGCTTGATCATTAATCACTAGGCTTAAATTAGATACATATAATCCCTCTGTTATTTGCTTTGCAACACAAGCTACAGTTGTACAATAAAAATATGACAGAAATTGTGATCCATACTTGTTATCAAAGCTGAGTGATTTTCACCACAGGAAATCTCACATATTTTCTGATCTTTCATATGTTCAAGGAGTGCAGGCTTTGTTGTTTCAAAAATAAAAGTGCCAAGACCCAACTGGCCAAATTGTCCCAGTCCAAAGGTATACACTGCTTTCTCTGAAATAAAGGGCAGAGATAAGAAAAGGGTTGCACGGAAGCATACCCAGTTACCCAGGTGTCTAAAAACATTGTGACATCCGATCTTTTTAATGAAGGTCATATAGTGCTTGTGAAAGAAATACTCATTTAAGAATACCTAATACTTAGGTGTATACTTCTCAATGACAGAGGAGAAGAAAAACTAAGATGCACAGATTTGCAATCAAATGGCTTAACCCTGGTTTTATCTTTTACACATACCCATAAAAGGGAGACTGTAAGTAAGCATGCTGCATTGTTTCTAAGTAAGCAATATAGATCAGATATGTAAGTGAGTGAACTACTTGAAATGTCCCTATAATTTCCACATTATCTCTATAAAAATTACCTATTGTCATTAAGCTGATTCCCGCCACAGCTTTAAATAACAATTTCTAAATTGTGTTCTCTAGGGGGAAAACCCCTCACCTTTAAAGAAGTTTAATACTCTATTTTATAAAACACAAATTCAGAGGAGAATCTGCAACAGATTGAAAACAGAGTCACTCACTTGCTGCCTTCAAGTTGATTCTGACTCCGAGCACCCCTATAGGACAGGGTTAAAATAGAGTGCCTTGTCTTTAGTAGATATGCTAAAGGAACTCCGGTCATACTGGGGAGTAAGCATTGGACTCCTAACTGCAGGGCCACTGGTTCAAATGCACCAGCCACTCCATGGAAGAACGAGGACACTATCTGTTCACATAAAGATGATGTCTCAGGAACCGTGCAATCTACTTTACTGACAGTGGGTTGGATTTGGTCTTAGTTTAGCTATGCCAGATTTATTCTGAAGTGAGGATCCCTTGACTGGGGATTGCAATATGAATGCTTTAAAATTGACTTCAAAAACTTATCAATAACTCATAGCTATGTTTTTCTAGACATGGAAAAGCTGAGCAAAGCAAGGCAAATGAGTGGCTGCAGATGAAAGGGATAGTATATGCATTTACAACCCCCACTGGCCCACATAGTCGGAAACGCAGCACCCATTACTTCATTATACTCCTTCTTTGGGTTCAGCACCCAGTTGCTAATAGAAAACTGGGTGTTTTGAACCTACTAATTGCTCCATGGTGAAAAATATGGCAGCACATTATCCTATAGCCATCAACCAACCCACCCGCTTGTTGCCACTGAATGGAATCTGAAGAATAGTGACCATGCCGGGGGAGCCCTCCTCTGTCCTACAGGGGTGCTGTGAGCTGGAATCCCCTCAATAAAAAAGGGTCTTTGGTTTGGCTCCCTCTATGTAGTTCTTGAATACACTGGCTTTGTTTTGCTACAAGAGGAAGAACAACAATTCTGTATTCTGGCAGGAACAAAAATCGTCCTTATGCCTCACTGGGGCCAATAGGCAACTTCAATACATTCTCTGATGCAATAATACCCGCCTACTGGAATTGTGGGGATTCAATGAGAAGGCTCAAGCAGGCTCCAAAATATTTCTTGTAAAGAATTCTTTTCTACAAAGTAACTTACCTCATTAACTACCATTATTCAGACAATGGTGGGCATGAGTGCACATGCGGAGAGCCCTGGCGTGTAGTGGTTACTTAATTGACTGCATTACGCAAAGCCAGCAGTTCAAAACCACCAGTTGCTCCATGGGAGAAAGACGAAGCTTTCTACTCCAATAAAAAGTTAGAGTCTGGGAAACCCACTAGGGCAGTTTTACTCTGTCTTATAGAGTCTGCTATGAGTTGTCATTGACTCGATGGCAGTGAGTAGCTCACCATAATTATCTACTGTCCTTTCAATCCCATTACCTACATCATTCTTTATTAAGCAAGCAGATAACATTTATCAAACAGAAACAAATAATGTAAATAGATGATGTCATCTACACAATAAGTATGTGTTCAAGTTTGTATTTAGTCAAACTGATGATTAATACCCTCTTCAGGAAACGTTGTGAAGTTTCCATACAAATATGTGTATACAATTTAAGGAGCTTGCTTTATTATGAATTTAAAAACCTTTTTTTCTTTGAAAACTGTCCCTCATCTTATAAGATGCCAGTAATGAAAGATGGTACTTTTTTGGTAATGAGTCTTTAGTCGAATGCATATCACAAGTTGGCAACCATTTGATGGCCCGCATGAGCTTTGAAAAATATTTAGAAACAAAGAAACAACTTTACCATTCTGTGAGAACCCAAAGTCTACAAATAGCTGAAGAGAAGGGATTCCATTTGCGACACTGAACAATAAGTCACACACGAGGAAGAGAGTTTGTCCTGGAGAACGCGGCAACAATGCTATTCACTGCTGTCAGAGAGGCACAGCAACAGCCACTGTTAGCAGAGACACATCGACCAGGCTTATTTTACCTGCTTAAACCAATCCTGTGGGAAACATGTTTTACCATAGGGATAAAAGTGGGAGGCCATAATGAAACAAGATGCAAGGGAAATGCAGACATTTCTTTAGCCAACCTAGAAAGCAGGGAGCAGGCAAGCAGCAGGGGTGCCGCACATACCTGTGAGAACCACAGTGTGTCCTCCACCACAGGCTACTTGGATCACGTTCTCAGGAATGTCAGAGACTAGCTGGGGTATTCTGTGATTGACCAGTTGCTCACTGGAAAGACCTAACTTCCCCGATTCAGGTTCTCCAAAGGTGTACAGCCTGCCCTCGGCTGGTGAAAGAGAAGAACGCTGATCAATGATGCAATCCAGGTGAACAACATACAGGGACTGTTAGTAAATGTCCCCGTGCTCAGTTAGAAATTTAAATGATCATGTGATAATTCGACCTCTTATGAGATAAAATATTGTATCTGTAGGGTAAGGAGGGATGAAAAACCAGCATTGATTTTTTTTCTCTTTGGTTTTCATTCCTAATAAATGGCTAGAAAATCATTTCGTGGTTTTGGAAAACAGAAATGGAAAGTACTCTCCTTACTTCGCAAGTTCCTGAACCACCATGCCTTCAGAATGACAATAAAAGGGTCCGCTTAAACAGGGCTGCTGTTTCCTAGGAGGAAACAAATGGATACACAGAACAGCACTCAGCACATAGTGCTTAGTCTTTGTAAGTGCTAGCCCTGTGCCTATGGAAGCTGTGCAGGCCTTTCAACAGCTAGTGGGGTGGGGATTCATGCCTGCTTCTATTACTCAGAGGCAGCATGACCTTGCACGAAGCCATGATCTCAATCTGCCTCCACATCTGGAACAAGAGGAATGCCTCCGCTTTCACCGAGCTGTGAGATTAGCTGAAATACACTTGCGCTGAAAACGGCTTTAAAGTCTATAGAACGTTGTAGTCCCCACTACAAAATGTCCAACTACAGAATGTTAGCAGCTTGCAGACGTCTAAAGGGCAGGCCCTATGTCGGAATCATTCTGGTCATCTTCAGCGAGGCTCTTCTAAATGACTTGCCTGTATGCGGTACACTCATGAGCCATTTATCACACCCTCAACTTGCCAAAGTAAAATGCTAGAAAAGGTCTTTCTGAGGGTCTGTGGAGGCCATTCCTTAAAAGGAAAAGTCCCTTAATCCACACACACTATTCCATTTCATTACAATGTCTTATTTCAGATAGAAAAATAAATGAAAGCTATCATGAATACATAGTTTAGCTCTTCTCCCTTATGTTCACTACATTTCAACCTGCTACGTTTTATAAAATGCGGATTCTCCAAAGTGATCTACCTGGCTCTGAAATCCAGTCTCTCTCCGATTAGGATCTTAAGCACTCTACCAGGTTTTGCTTCAAGTATCTGCTGCCTCAAGTTTCTACAGGCCCCACCCATATACCCACAATTCCAATGGATTTCTCTACACCCCTTATAGGACTTGAAAGGCTCAGACCCAGGCATTAGCACCTTCGATAAAAAGGCAATAGAAATTGGTGACATTATCTGAAAATTCCACGTGTTCTATCTTGAATCATTTAAAGGTGCCCTGGTGGCTCAGTAGGTTAGGGCTGGGGTTCTCAGCAAGGCTGGTGGTGCAAAGCCACCACTTTTTAGAAATCTAAATGTTTCAGCAAATTTAGAATACCAGTGTGTGCCACTACTGCTTTAAACCCAATGAGTGAGGTTATCCAAAGGAGTCTGTGAAAAACCCACTTTCTTTCCCAAAGGTAGGCAGTTGGAAGTCACCCTGCAGCGTATAGGGGCATGTCCTGGAGATGTGTTTCAGAAAAGAGTCCAAGTCTAGTTCTGCTCTGCCAGAGGGTGTTTCTGTGAGTTGAAATTGACTTTACGGGCCCTCAACAACTAGTGGGTTGAAAATTCGGAAAGAGCTCTTTCAGAACTATTCTCTTTCAATTGCTGCTGTTGGTTCCTGTCATGGTGGCATATGGCAACCTCACAAGAGCATAGGGGAAGTATGCTGCACATGGCTTTCAGGGTTGTGACCCTTCAGAAGCTGATGGCTGGGTCCATCTTCAGAAGTGCCTCTGCATAGGCTCAAACTGCCAACCTTTCAGCTAGCAGTGGAGTGCTTTCTGATACACACCAACCTTTTGTTGTTCTTTTGTACTGTAGAGCTGCTTTCAAATCATTGCGACCTATATGGCAGAGCAGAATGTTGCCAAACTTGCAATTTTACAGTCTTTCTCCCCTGGCCTCGGAGCCACTGGGTAGGTTCATACTGCAGCGTTATAAATTACAAACTCTCATGAGAGAGAAATACTGTGTCCTGAGATAAACCAACATGGTTTCATTACAAGGACCTCACATGGTGCTATTTCTATTGAACTGCAGCACATAAGGTACATCATTCAGTTACCAATGTACTCCCCTTAGGAATGGGTGATACTGTAGTGAGTATGTGGTTTGTCTTACTTGTTATGAAAGCTGAGTGGTAATAGCCACAAGAGATCCAGGCGACGGGTTTTCCAATGCTCACTTGACGGGGAACACAGACACTAGGCTCTTCGCCTAGGCCAATTTGTCCTTCAGAATTGTCACCCCACATAAAAAGATCTCCATCCTCTATAAAGGAAACATAAAGAGGGAAGGGGGTAGGGTTCCAAAAATAGTCAGGCTCTGTTGTTAATTGCTGCTAAGTTTCTGCCCCCGCCCCTTGAAAATAATATCCATTCCCCATCAGCAGTTGCTGATCAGACTGCTGAGATCCACAGGGTTTGCACTAGCCGATTTTTGGTAGCAGATTCCCAAGCCCCTCTTCCTAGTCCAAAGTAGTCTGTCTAGTATCTTCGCATCCTCCACGGACAGACAGGCCGCCACCATAGGGTACACTGGCCAGAACTCAAACTCAGATCTCTCCGACATGGA
The DNA here is from genome assembly GCA_004026705.1 of Nesogale talazaci. Lineage (NCBI taxonomy): Eukaryota > Metazoa > Chordata > Mammalia > Afrosoricida > Tenrecidae > Nesogale > Nesogale talazaci. Next base: position 88,715 of record PVJH01005094.1, on the reverse strand, counting down.
AAGTGGGAATACGCAATAAAGGTATTACCTATTTCTATGAGGCCATTTTCCCCCTTATTGAGAAAAAAACTTTGGGTGCTGAAAAATATGCACTAGTCAGACTTTATTGGTTCTACCTACTTAAGCATTCCGTTTCTGTGGTGACCAAGAACATAGAGCATCATCTGATTATAAATCATTCTCTTTAGGTCCATGTCGCTATCTCAATCATGAAAACAGTCTTATCTCAAGTTTAGTGTTGAAAGAAAATGCTTTCCTTCTTTAGCGCCATCTACCGGCAACTCAATGGAAAGACAGAGTGCATGCAGCCATTCTCAGGGCCAACTCCTTACCACAGAGCAGAGTAACCCTATGGGTTTCTGAGACTGTAACTTTTGATGGGAGAAGAAAGCCTCAACTTTCGCCAACAGTTCAGCTGATGGCTTTGAATGACTGATTTTGTGGTTAGGCAAAAGTACCCACATAATCGTTTTCCCTGAGAAACCTACAGAGGTGCTGTTTTAGAGGAAGTGAAAATAAAGAATACATATTGTGATCCTTTGTCTTATGATTGACACTTGAAAAGATAGCAAATCTAGCTTCAGAACAAGTGAGGATAATAGCTTCTGTCCTGCTAAGGGCTTTGTCAGAAAAGTTGAATGAGGGCAATGATTTTAGAAAGGAGCTATCAATCCTTACTTCTAACTAGGAATCCATTTTAAACCTCTTTCCTCTCTGAAGGAGTTGGCAAATGAGATGGAAATCAACACATAAGAACCAAGAAAAGGACGTCAAATTGCTAACTACCCCCCAACACAACTCACTGCCATCATGCTGATTTCCACTGACACTGACCCTAGAGGACAGAGTGGAACTGCCCCATTTGGTGTTTTAAGGGTGTAAATCTCTCAGTAGCAGAAAGCCTGCTTATTCTTGTATGGGGCTTTGAACTATTGACCTTGTGGTTGCAGCCCAACATGTAACCCACTATTGCCACCAGGGCTCCTGAAATGGCTAAGTATACAGATGAAAAAAACAGAAAGGATAGAGCTTCAGATGCGTCTCTAACATTGCGGAGAGCCAGAAGGGCCGAGCCAGTTACCATGCTTGGTAAATGGAAGAAAGCACATCATTAGAAGCTTCTTCACTGAGGCCAGGTATATCGTAGCTCTGAATTGTAAAGAAATCTCTCACATGACCTTTTGAGAGGGAGGGCAGAGATCCAATGTCCACTAGAAACCTTAATTTTAAAGCAAACGTTGGCTCCCACACAAGGTAGGCGCATGTGTGCCAAACTAGAACCCTGTGAGGGATTTCTATGGCTGTGCTGTTGGTTTGGTTTTGTTTGGGAAGTACATCATTCTTCGGGCTATTTTTCCAAGGCACCTCTGGGTGGATTTGAACCTCCAACTGCTCGTTTAGAAGCCTAGTGTGTTAACCAGTTGCACCACTCAGGACCTTTATGACATATACCCAAACAGATTTCTATGGATGTTTCACATAGTAACTTTCAATTGAATCTGTAAGCAGATTTGGAATATACAATGAAAAATCCATTTCAACTCAAGGTCGGGTTGATTCCGACTCAGAGCAAGCCTATAGGTCAGGGTAGAGCTGCCCCTGTGAGTTTCTGAGACTGTGATCCTTTATAGGAGTGGAGAGCCTCATCTTTCTCCTGTGGAGCGCCTGGTGGTTTTGAACTGCTGACTCTGTGGTTTGAAGCCTGCCTTGCCACCACCTTATCTAAAATACCATGGTATCTAAAGGAGTTCATAGGTCTGCAAGTAGCACAGAGGGTTTACACTCGACTCCTGAGGTAAAAGATGGCAGCTCACATCCACTCAGTGGTACCCTGGAAGAAAGACCTGGCAATTCAGTTCCATTAAGATCATAGCCAAGAAAACAGTACGGAGTTACCATGGGTCACCCTCACATTGCTAAGAACGGGTATGGTTTTGTAAGGGCAGGGAGTAGAGGGTAGAGTTTTCGAGTAATAGATGGACAGCATACATTAGAATTATTTAACAATTACCTGCTAACTCCATATCTAGCCCAACGCTAAATTAGCATAAAACTGTAGTTCATGATTTCATATTGAATTTTTCCCCATCTCTTCGGCAAGCCAGTGAAAGATGGAGAAATAACCGTGTTGCCTTCACTTCCCTAAGAGTCCGTATACCCTGCTCTAAAGAATAATGTACATCCCACCTTGAAAAAAAAAAGGAAAAGGGAAAAAATTGGGAGGGGGCTCACCAGTTAATACAGCAGAAGTGTTAGATCCAGCAGAGAGCTGTTTGATCTTATGCTGCGCTGAAAAAAAGTCAAGGCGCTGGAAAGTGTTTCTCTCGTCAACATCACCAAGCCCCAACTGTCCTTCATTATTGCCTCCAGTTGCATAGACGTGGTCTCCTTCTGCTCACAGGAAAGAAAACAAAAGTGCACAAGTCACTCCCCTTTTGGATAACAGACAGAAGTACCTCTACTCAGGTGAAGGAAGTTGGCAGCTGTCCATTACCCAAGCTTTGAGTGAATTACTTCATTTGTCGGAGATTAACCTTACACAAAGGCCACACGATTGTTGAAGTCATTCTTGAGCGTGAGTAGCCGTGGAAAGCACCAGGTGATGTGGAATAGGGTGTTTGCGTGTGTGCAGGCACACGTGCTCAGGGAGAACGTCGGGAATTCAATGACTGGGAGGAGAATATGTTTCCAAGGTGTTTATAATCCCAATTGAAACTGTCTTCACCCAGAGAGGGTTTCTCCCTTTTAACTTCCCAAATCAATGGAAATTAGAAGGCGCAGACAGCTAAGAGGTGCAGACAGGTATAAATCAGTGAGATGAGGTAAAGGCCACAGAGGCACATAGCGGAAACATGAAACTCCTCTGTGCTGTGCAGCTACATAGGAGGCAGTTGAGCACAGCAACGAGGAAGAAAGTTTCTGAGCCAGGCTGGCCAGCTTGGGTGCAAATTCCAGCTTGCTACTTACCGGCTATTTGGCCTGAGACAAGCTCTACTTACCCTTGCCCTTTCTGCGCCTCATTTTCCTCACCTGCTTAACTGGGAGAACAATAGTGTCTACTCCATACCGTTGATAGGAGATGAGTCCACATTTCTAAAATGCTTAGGGCAGCCTTTGGCTCACTGTACATACTATATATAAATGGTTGTAGCTACTTTCATTAGACACAGAGAACCTGGATGACAAACCTTTTTGCAAGCTCCAAATTCATGATGCTTTACCAAATGAAACAAAAAAAAAGAGACTACTAACAGAACCCATCTGCTTATTAAATGAGCTATATCTGCCATACAAAGCTTCACCGAATTGTAGGGGAAGCAGAGCGGAGCATCATTCCGACTTGGCAACATTTGACACTTTGCTGTAATTTTCACTAAGGAAGAAAGCTAAGGAAGGCGACAACATAAGCTTTCAAATGGGGGACCAAGTTATTTTGCAGGGACTTGGCCTGCAGGATTTAACGCGTGTGAATCCCACCAGGGTGGGTAATACACTTCACTTCAGAGGAGAACTAGATGAGTGAAAAACTGACTATCACAAAGAGCTCTCCAGAAGAACTGCCAAGGAAAGCAGAATTTGAACGGTCTAAGAGAAAAAGAGCTATGACAGCAGTGGAGAAGTCTGAGGGAGGGGAGATTGACGCAGCGAAGTGAAGGAAGTGGACAGCCTGCTCACAGGAGGCAGTGTCTGCATGTCCACCTGCTCCCGCAGCATTCATTGGTGGCCATTGCTTTGGCATCTCTGTTATGATCTCTTGGCCATACATAGGTGGCCTCTGTGGATTCTGCTCCAGGACTGGGTCCATTTTTCCTCGGGCACCGCACCCTTGGTTACTAGGGTTTGTGAAACTTTAAACCTTTGTGGAGGCAGATAATCTCATCTTTCTAACGTGGAGTGATGTGTGGGTTTGAACTGCTGACCTTGCAGCTAGCAGTCCAGTCCTTACCCAACAGTACCCCTGGGCTCCTTTCATAGTCCATTTTGCCATCAGATGACGTGAAAAATGGTGGTAGCTGGGCTAGGGCGCCTCTTTTCCTATCAATCTTTCAGAATCGCCTTGTCCATTGCTGCACCCGTGGGGAGAGAAGCCTCTTTCTCTTTGCCTTGGGATTGAGCGGACTCACTCCAAAAGCCTTTGGGCTGACCTGCCGCTCCCCCTGAGTAAGGGAGAGGGGCTGGCCGGCAACAACTGGAGCAACAGGGAAGGAGAGACCGTGCTTTGACTTGATGTGAGAAAAAGGCCTTTGCTTCAGTCACTGACTAGCTCCTCTTTTCTCCGGCAAACACATAGACTAACCATCGACCTCTTCAAAGAGAAAGCCTCGTTGTACTCTTGCCAATGTGTAATGGCAAGTCATTTTACAAACTGAGCACCCAGGCTTTGCCATCAGGCAGGAATACACGTGAACGGCATACGCTACCTGTTGAAATCAGGGTGTGGTTCCTTCCACAGGCTGCGAATTTCACTTTTTCAGGTTTTAAGGCTAAAAATACCAAAAACAAAGTGACAACATATTTTGTGGTAGTGAGAATGATAAACCACCCAGATTCTATGGTAACTAATGAGTAGAAGTGATATTTTAGACTCCTGCTTCTCTGACTCCTAAAGTCTATTAACTACGATCCCAGAGGTTTTCAGAATTATTTTTACATAAAAATAACCAGCAGACCTTTGGAGGAAAAAATACAGATGTTTGAGCCTCAGCCATGTGGAATCTTAACAGGGCAAGACAGGGCCCAGGCATCCACCCATCCATCTTTTTAATTCCACAGGTAATTCATATGTGCTGACATCTGATTTACTTTATTTCACTGACATGTAATATGCTCCCTTAGTTGTTTCTTCCCTAACCTGATCCATTATTACTATCCTACCATTGCCATCATCAAGCTTTCCTCTAACCCTCTTTTGTAGGTGCGATAGTCATAGGGATACCAAACCAACTCAAACCCATGACCACTGCGTCGATTCTGACTCAGAGTGTCGCGATAAAGAACAGTAGAACTGCCCCAAAGGATTCCCAAGGCTGGAAATCGATACAGAAAAGACTGTTTCATCTTTCTCCCATGGAGTAACTGCAGGACTCACATCTCTGATCTTTTGATTTGCAGCCAAGCACTTTAACCACTGTGCCATCAGGCTTCAGGATTCAAGCTTCATTTATGTCCACCGTTATACCCAGTGGAGGTTTGGCAAGTGAAAGCAAGAAAGCTTGGTAAGGACTAGTAAAGGATTATGCATCTCACATTTTTTCTGGGATGGTCCCAGTTCTAAACATTCTGTTCTGTTGTTTTTGTAAGACTACTACTGCTCACCAACGCCTAGCCTCTGTGATGTTCAGTTAATACACTTGCTGTGTATAGCTGAGTGAAGCGTGCGTTATATAAACAGCAATGACATAGAAGTATGATGTCCACAACCTGGACAACTAAGAGACAGGCACTCCAAGGGTCTATGTAAACTAGTTTGGATTTTTTTGGTCCAATTTGTCTATATATGCAATAATTGCTGTAGGCAAGTACCACTGCTTCTGTTCTGATTCTGTTTGTTTGGATATCATTGGTATTTAAATTAATTTTGCCTATGACATTCAGAATTGTTTGTGTGGGCTCAAACTCAAAACTCAAACTCACTGTCATCCTGTCGCGCTACAGGTCCAGAGTAGAACCATCCCTGGTATTTCCAAGACTACGTAGAAAGCCCTGTCTTTGTCCAAAGAGGTGGCTGGTGGTTTTGATCTGTGGACCGTATAGTCAGCCACCCAACTTTTAACCTCTATGCCACCAGAACTCCTTCTTGTGTCTTAAAGTCTATGAGTCATATGAATGTTAAAGTCAAGGGCCACACACAAAAATGGTTCTCTAGTACTGTACTTCAACATCCTCTATTTGTTGTTTCTGTAACTACTTAAATATTACATTCAGTGTGTATAATAAAAGCACCCAAAAATCCCATTCAAGTACATTATATAACTAATCACACTTCTGTGGTTCTTCAGTTCAAAATCCATATGGCTCATAGACTTTAATCCATAAAAGTAGCTCTGAATTCCATATCCAAATTTCATATCCTAATAATATTCAAATAAGTTTCATAAAACAAAGAACTACAGATTCTACAATTTATGACACTGAATAATTGCATGAAGAATATAAAAGTAGGGTGTGTCACATGCTAAGTGTTTATGGACATAAAGAAGGCCCCAAACCTTTGACACAAGTTGGTTTCAAGACACTTGCTTTGGATCCCAGTCCTAATTGGCCCCAGTTGTTACTGCCAAACATGTAAAGTTTATTATTTCCTGGTGGGAGGGAAAAAAAGCAATTATGCATTTTTGACAAAGTAATAGGAGATGAAGTCATCACAATACAATATAAGCTGTATGCCTTTGTTATCAACTATTCCATTATCCAACATTTTGCATTTACAACAATAGTTTTAAAAATCTGCTATTTAGCTACTCTTCACACATTAATAACTTTTTGTTTGGCGGTATATAATCCCAAGGTACTATGGGAGAAGAGTAACACTAGCTGAGATGGTTAAGTTTGGCTGGGCAGTTAGTGTCTTGGTAGTTTGGTATGTATTCATTAATGTCCATGTTTTAAATGATGCATTTTCTATAAAGTCATTTTTTTTCCCTAATGAGCTGGGCTTCGGAACCTACCTATGTACATGAGTGAGGAATGGGTGTACTTAGAATGATCAGTACATTTCCATGTGGAAACAGATTAGGCTGCACATTCGCCTATGAGCAGATTCTGTTAGGTGGAAAGGCATTTCCAGGGTTATGCAGTATTCGCATTTAATTACATTCACTTCAATAAATGTATCTCAACAAAGCTATGTGTACACAGAATTATACTTTGAATACACCAATGAAACTTCCAACTTAAAAGATTCTCTTGATTAATCAATTTGATAAAAATTTTCGTGTAACATTAAAACAACCAAATCTATTTTAACATTTAAATCGGCCACCTAGTGGACTAATTTGAAATAACAAAAATGGTTACACTATTCGGAAAAAAACTGTGATCAAGTTTTCTGAATTGTACATGTGGAAATTGTTATGTTAAGATGATGCTGTGTTATGTATACTTTCATCACATTTAAACGATAAAAAAAACAAGGCACAGCGCTTTGTAAACGTTTCAGTTCTTTAAATATCACCATCCACACTACTTCGAACTGACCTGTAATAACAGCGGTATGCTCATCTCCACAGGTGATATACATAGGTATATCATTTTTAAACCAGAACTTGCTAGGAATATTCTCTGCAAATTTTGTTTTTCCAAAGGTGAAAATAGCACCGGAAACTGTAAATATAGTTTACAACTTTAGTAAAAGGTACCCAGACATCCGAACAGGCTTGAAAACACTCATGAAAAAATGGAATTGAATGACAATGTAGTTTTCTACACACTTTCTGAGCCCCCCCCCCCCACACACACACAGAAGAGCCCTCTTCAAACAAGAAAACTATTCAAAAGTTACCTCTTTAACTGCACTACAGTTACCTGCACTACAGGTAGACTTGCTTGGTTAGAAAATGGACTTTAAAACACAGCTGTGTATTCAGATCATTAATCTCCTCTGGACAAGTCACTAGATTTTATTAAGAGAGGGTCTGCATTAGAAGCAAACCATCTAATCAACAAAGAGAGAAAAATTCTCCCACTCACTGCCCTTACTGGATCCGGACTCAGTGGTCCTAGGAAGAGTAGACCCGCCCCTGTGAGTTTCCGCCACCGTAACCTTAGAAGAGTAGAAAGCCTCTTCATTCTCCTGCGCAGTGGCTACGGTTTCCCAATGTTGGCCTTGGAGTGAGCAGTCCATCGTGTCATCCACTCTGCCACCAACGTTCGGGAGCAAGGCAAAACTTAAACCTCACAGCCAGGGAGTCCATTCTGACTCAGAGGAAGCCTACAGGACCCTGTGGAAGTGCCCCTGTGGCTTTCCAAGATTCTCTCTGGGAAGGGAGGGCTGGAAGTTTTGAACCGCTGACCTTGCAGTCAGTGACGCAATGCATCACCATTGCATCAGCTGTTTCCTAGCAACCCTAGCGGGCAGGGTAGAAGGCCCCCAATACTCTTTGACTCATTCCCATCGAGTTAACGCCGACTCAGAGCGACCCCACAGACCCGGTGGAAGTGCCCCTGTGCATTTCTGACACTGTGCTTGCGGGAGGAGATAGTCCCATCTTTTGAACCTCGGATCTTGAGGATACCAGTGCAACGGGCAATCCCTCCACCACCAGGGCTCCTTGTAACTTTTAAAACATTTTTTATTAAAAGATCATTGTATTGGGGGCACTTACAACTCGTTTAACAATCCATACATCAATTGTATCACGCATATTTGTACATATGTTTCCATCCTCCCTTTCTAGACATTTGCTTTCTATTGAGCCCTAGGGATCAGCTCCTCTTTTTGTGCCCCTCCCACCCTGGTGACCCCTTGATAAATTATCATTATTAATAGAAAATCTCATCTTTCTCCTGCCGAGTGGCTCATGGTTTCACATTGCTGATTTTAAGGCCCCCTAACGCATCGCAGGGTTATCTGTGCTTACTTACGGATCTGTAGTGGACAGTGCCCTATGGGGTTCTCCCCCTCAGATGGGGGAAAAGAAGGACACTGTAAAACGGTTCAGTACAGATTGTTAAATAAGCACAAGGACGCCCGTACCTAAAACACCCAGCACCTGAAACATTGTCTGACCATGGAGACCCAACACAGGTTTACTGAGAAAATGTACATTGTGTAGCTGAGTTCAGCGTTGTTGTGAGGATCAAATAAGAATTCATTTAGTGAATAGGCATTTTTTTAAAGGCATCACTGCCTAGGTGGTGGGAGTAGGAGGCCCAGCCTTTGCTCCTGTGAGTGGGAATTGAACCTCCATCCCAGTGGGCCGCAGTCCCGCGCACAACCACTAAGCCACCGGGGCTCAGCCCCGTGAATAGGCATTTTTAAAGGAATGAATTATTTAAAATGCGCTAAGGGCATCCCCCCCCCCCACCAAGGGTTTAGAATAAGCCCTTGCTCCACGAACCATTTCTTTCTGTTACACAGGATGCATGGGGCACCTAGGACTCCGACGGAAGGTGATTGTTATGAAGTCACAAGGTACCACATAAACACTGTCTCAATGTTACCCGGTGGACTGCTAACCCCAAGGTCAGCTGTTTGAACCCAGCAGCCGCTCTGTGTGAGAAAGAGGCTTTCTCCTACTGTTAAAAAAAAGAGTGTTTTAAGGGCTGAGCCCCTGTGGCATAAGTGGTTGAGTGCGGGACTGCGGCCCGCAGGCTTGGCGGTTCAAATCCAGTGGCTGCTCTCAGGAGCAGCACTGGGTAGCGCCCACCACCACCAGAGGCAGTGATGCCCACACACACACAAAAATGAGTGTTTTAGAGACTCGGAAGGTGTAGCTCTAGCTCTACTCCGAAACGGGAGATGGGAATGGATCAGATGGCGAAAGCGGGGGATAGGTGGGTGGGGGGTGTTCAAAACCATTTGCACAAAATAACTTCATGCCCCATCCCTCCCCCCAATCTGGCCAAATACACCCACCTGCACAACTCGGAAAAGTACTCCGAAGAGTTTGCAGGGCAGTTAAAAAACAAACCAACCCCGGTTTCCATAAAATCATTGAAAGCTTCCCCCCCCAACAAGAAAACCCGGATCTTCCAATCACATGGAAGCTCCACTTCAGTCTACACTTCCTTCGGTCTACCTTACCCTGCGATGGGCACTTCCCTGAGATGGACACTTCCCAGCGATTCAGACACTTCCCTGCGGTCTACACCAGGCGCTCCGGCCGCCCGAGCTCCCGCAGGTCCCTGGCACCGGCCTGAGCAGAGGCGGGGCCTGGCCGCCGGCTGCCCGCGGACCCTCCTCCCCGGCCGGCCGCTGCGGGGGTCCACTCACCCGGCACCGGCTCCTCCGGTTCCACCATGTCGGGAACGGTCCTGGAAGCCGGAGCCTGGGCCCGGAAAGGGGCCGGGGCAACTCGGTTGCACCTAACTGAATAGTTGGTCGTCCTGGGGCGCTGCAGAATCGCTGTGGAACCCCATAGCGACACCCCAGGCATGGACACCGAATGCGTTCCCGGAAGTCAACAAACAGCCGCTCAGGGCAACGGGGGCGGAGCCGAAGCGGTCGGGAGGGCGGGAGGGCGGGCGGTGGCAGGGGGGCGGGAGCGGGGCGCACAGGCAGTGGCTGCACGCCCTCTGGCGTTTCGGAGGATGGGGCGATCCTGTGACCCAGGTGTCCTCACACCTCATAATGAAGGGTGGCTGACGTCACAATCACCACGTAAACTCTGGCTGGAACTACCGGAGACATGACCACACAACTAGGATACTCTAGTAACGGTGAATAGTACATCCGTGGGCAAGAGACGCCAATAAACCCTAAACACTTGATAACATCTGTTTTAAAAACAAAACACCCCAAACCAATTCACTGCCATCCAGTCGATTTTAACTGGGCACATGTTAGATGCAGTACGTATTGACTGTCTGAAGAGAGCCTATCATACTTCATAAGGTGGTTAAATGTTATCCTGTATGAAGGTGTGGAGCTGGCCCAACATTATACAATGAGAGAGCGGAAATCCAGCCTCCATCAGCACTTGAGCTTCATAAGATAAGCGCAAACATCGTCTTCAACGATGAGTAACATTATGTACCTGCAGTAGTTGGGGGCGTGGTAACTAGAATCAAAAATGAAATCAAGAAAGGGGGCTAGGCAAACGTTTTATTGAAACATAGCAAAGACTTGCTTCAAAGAGCAAAGTGGGTGCCCTTCACAGGGTGAGAAGGGCTCTGAATGAGAGAACCATTTCTTGGTGTGTAAAGACACAAAGGGGTGGAGAGTGCAGCTTCACGGATGGTCAAGCAGCTTTCTAATTGGTTCTCTTACTCTGGCCTTAGGTCTCCTCCATATTTCTTTTTAGATCTACTTCAGGCTACAGCTCCAGGTTACAATGTTTGACATTGATCTCGGGCTACAGCTCTGGGTGAGGATGTGCATGCAGCCTGCTCTCAAGGTCAAGATGTTTACCAGGCTGAATCTGGGGGGGGGAGGGGAGGGAGAGGGAAGAGGGGCATTGTTCTCTGAGCACGGAAAAGTCCCTGTTGTGTCCACATCAGAATCCATGGATTTCATGTTTATTAGAGAGATCATTAGGGGGTTATTTTTTTCCCCAGAGCATTTACAGGAAAATGAGAAGTGGAACATTGAGTTGCCCACTACACAAATCAACATTTACTTACAAATATAAGCGAAATTACTAAAAACGTATTTAACAAGGAACATTGGTTTGGTGTTGGAGGTTCAGAAAAGGGTAATCTCAAGAACAGATATTAAATCTAAAATCTGCAGAATGAGTAGCTTGACAGAGTGAAGGATCTGGGCAGAGGGTATATGATATACAAAGGCGTATAGAAACTTGTTTCTTTTCAGGAACTCAGAGGTGAGGCAGACTCACAGTGGGGCCTGGGGTGGGCAGAAGTCAGTACCTTGCCTTATTGTTAGGAGCTGAGGTTTTAGCCTGAGGGCAGTGGGAAAACATTGAAGGATTTTAAGGAAGTGAATAATGTAGACCAGTTATATGTAACCTTGAAATAGGTTCACTAGGTCCTCCTTTGGAGGATAAATTGGAGCTACGATGGAGATTTAGAAGCTATGGCAGGGATTCAGACTTGGACTAAGGCAGTGGCATTGAAGCAAAGCAAGGTCAATTCCAAGACATTTTAGGGAGTACAATCCACGGGAACTGATTTCTGATCATTGACTTACAGACAATATCACTCTGCCAAATAGCTCATTTCACAAGAGCAGAAACACACCCACCCCAGCCCAATTAAACACACACACCCCAGCCCAATTTATTGCCTAGGAGTTGATCAGTGATGATAGAGTCAAACTCCCCCATCAGGTTTCCTAGACTGTAATAAGTGAGGGAGCTGATAACCTTGTCTTGCAAATCTGAATAGGAAGGGGAAAAATGGAGATTCGGGTGAGTGAGGTTAGAATCAGTGATGGAAGATCACAATGGAACATGTAGACCACATGTGGAAGGACTGGCCTTGGCTACACCAAAGTAAAAGCTCACTGCATTGAGCCAATTCTGACTCAAGGTGACCCGATAGGACAGAGGAGAACTGCCCCCTTTAAGTTTCTGCGACAGTGAATCACCTTTCTCTCAAGTGGTGGATGATAGGTTCAAACTACTAAAGTTGCAGTTAGCAGCAACTAGGTCAATCCCTCTGCTGCCAGGGCTCTAACTTGACTGAAAGGAAAAGCAATATTTCTACCATAATAACATGAAAGGAAAAAAAGTCCTCCATTTTCTAATGGGTAAAGTTCACTGCCATTGAGTAGATTCTGAATCAACCCTATCCTACAGGCCAAAATTGTTCCTTTGGTTTTCAAAGACTTTAAATCTTTCTGGGAGCACACAGCCTCATCTTTCCTTCAAGGAACAACTCATAGATTCAAATAACCAACCTTATGATTAGCAGCTCAATGAATAAATAGCCTATTACCAAGAGGGCTGCTCTTTTGAGCAAAGTGGAGCTAATTTCATTGCCTAATGCAGAAGATTGGTACATGTGGTAATAGATGTGGCACTTTTACCTCGGTGCCCGGGATATAATGCCATTTGCTAGTGTTCACTATTAATGCAGTAAAGGGCACGGAGTGCTATATCTAACCTCCTCTTCTCTATTGTCATGAGACAGGGGTCAGCCATGCCTCCATTCTCCATTCTCCTTTACCTACTCTGCCACAAACGGTTCCTCCCATGGCATTCTACTTCAATACGGGGCTCAGCAATTTGTTGCAATGCACAACTCACAAACAATACTCACATTTGTGGGGCATTATTAGCAGATTGATAGGTTACTGAGTGGAGTGAAATTTCTTAATATGGCTCTTCTGTCAAAGTCTGCCACTCCCACCAAATGATTGCGTGGGACTATGCAAATAGGGCAGGTGTATCACTCGTAGATGGTATTGATTAGCTTTTATTAAGCCTGCATTGTTATAAGGATGAGTCATCTTTGAAGTAGCAGCAGAGAGAGAAACTCCCAGAGAACCATTTGGAAAAGCACAACCAAGATTTCTGTCTGAAGTGGTGAAGGCCTCCAAGACCACATGCATCAGAGATTGTGGCCCAGAGACTTGGAAGAGCAGGGTCTAGACCAGAGGTGTCAAACTCAGCACCACGTTGAAATTTTTCTCAAAAGAGAAAAGCTGGTATGAAGAAAATAAGATCAAGGCAATACCGTATCCATAATTTCCTCGTTAACCCTTTAACAACTGAAGACGTGTAGAATCACAAAATCAAAATTGCTCATTTTCATTGAGTTTGACACCCCTGGCCTAGACTATTTAGTGGTTACCATCTCCTGATCTGGCCACCTGTGATGATGAAACTATGAACCAGCTGGATAGGCAGATCAGTTTCCTAGCCCTTCAAGGCAAAGGTAACCTTGTGCCTGAGAGCCTGAGAAATAGAGAGACACTTGACTACCACGTGCCAATGAAGTTGGGCACTGGAGGGAGCCTTGCCTCTTGGCTGCGGAGACTGGTGTCGGTATTCTTACTGTTTGCTGGTCCTGACTGCCTTCTCTAATAAACCAACGAATTATGAAATCCAGCATACACATAGGGTATGTGAGAGGAACAATTGGTCTCAGAATAGCTAACAAAGGGTGGGGCATGAAGGCATATCTGATTCTTATCTCAGGGCAATTGGGAAGCCACAGGCAGTCAGATATGTCCACTCCTATGGTGGAATGGCATTTACCCTGATAACTACAAGGTCAGAAGTTTAAAATCACCAGCAGTTGGGATTTCTACTCCCATAAAGAGTAACAGTCTCAGAAATTGCCAGGGGTAGTTCTAGGTTGTCCCTACAGGATAAGGTGACCAGACATCCCGCTTTTTAACAATTTGTCCTGTGTCCCACAGCATTTTAAAATCAAATAAATATATTGCAATACTATTTTTGCATTCTATCAGTATTTTTATTGCTCTAAATAGACCAAAGCTTTAATCAAGAACTCCCCTCTCTCCCCCGGTCAATGGTGTCCTGCTAAATGAGTCAAAATCAATTTGATGGCAGTGAGTGTGGTTTTGTTGTTGCTGTTGACGACAGTTAACAAAATTCAGGATCAGTAAACAGTAATAGTATGATCACTGGTCCACAACAACACCACTTCTCAGCCAGCAGTCAAGTCTTCAGGGGTCTGTAGCTTCCCAGCCTCATGTTCACTTGATCTCTGCCTTCTTGGGCCAGGAAGCCCACCTATTGCTGTTTCACAGTCTCACAGTCTTGCTGTTGTTGGAGATGGCTAAACTATTAGCCACACTAAAAGCATTTTAGAACTAGGATGTTTCTGAATTCCAGTAACTGCCTGTCCTTGAGTGTCTCTGTGGATATAAGAAGCTATAAAATAAACATTGTTCATTAACCATAAAAAGCCAGGACTGGGGGAACAAAGCAGAAACTTTTAGCAGGCCTAAGTTCCAGCTGCAGGTTCCCAGAAGAAGTTGTTTTACCAGCCACAAGGAGGACATGGTGACCAGAAACATCAGCAGATTTCCAGAGACCAGATGTCCACCAAGGACATTTTGAGCAAACATGGACCACAGCCGACAAACTGAAAAACAATCGATAAAGTTAAAGTATCCCTTCCCAGGTCCAATATCTCAAGCCTAATCTGTTAAGTGTCAAAAAGCCCCATACTCTGTGTTCCCAGGATAGCCTTGGTGGTAAGAATTTTGCTTCTGTAATTGCTGCTTGCTTGCATAGCTACTGAGATAAGTTTTGTTTATTCAGCCCAATAAAAACCTGAGCCTGTAAACTGTCAGGCCGCCTCCTCCTGCCTCTCTCTGGGGATGGCCCCTGCATAGGACTTGGTCTCTCTCTCAACCTGTGCAGGTCTTTCTTCTTTTCCCTACTTTGTTTTTCTCGATTTTTCTCTTTAATAAACTTGCTCTATAATTCATAAGTCAATGAGTTGTGCTTGTCCGGCAAAGTGTAACAAGCCCTAACTCGAGTTAGTTAATAAACTCCTTTAGCCATTTTTCCATCTCAAGTAGTCGTATTTCCCTTTGCAGGCCTAAGGTGGGTTTGCCGACCCTATCCAGATCCAACGGTACAAAGACCTGCTCCTCTTGTGGTCTTGGGCTTTCTTTCTCGGGCGAGATGGCTCATACTTTCAAAGGGTGGGGAGGGTGGAGAGGAAAACTGACTAATTCCCTTTCTGAGTGTATGTTAGTCCAGAAAGGTGAGAAAAACAAATACAGAGATGCTCATATATGTGTAAGAAAGAGCTTTATATTAAAAAGTATTTGTATATTAAGAAAATATTCCAGCCCAGTCCAGATCAAGAGCAAAAGTCTGATACCAGTCTATAAATTCCTTTGCAGATTCATGCAACACATGCAATGACACCGAATGCAGGAAGATCACGGGCCAGTGGGTGGGAAGTCTTTGGGAGTTGGTGGCGATGGAAGCATCTCAGCACTAGCGTGGGTCTCCAGGTGGCTCCTCCAGCTTCAGGGCTCTGACTCCACCAGCCTGGCTCCATGTGTCTTGTCAGCAGGAAGACTGAGCTGAGCATATGTGTCCCACTTCTAAGGAATAATATAGGCGTTCTCAGAATCCTCAGGAGAACGTCATGCCCACCAGAGGTCTCATTGGCTATGACCTGATTGACAGGAGATTATGTAATTGCCACAGAATGTTACACATGCCCGATTTGCACCCTGCCCCTAATCATTTGGTGGCAGGTCCAGAGAAATGGGTCGAAGAGTCATGTTAAATGGTAGCAGAATGACTTAAATTTCACTCCACTACAATGAATAATAAGGCAATGGTGACATACAAAAGAGCCCCAGCCCATTGTGACCAAGCTGATTCCAACTCATGGCGACACCAAGTGTAACAGAATGGAACTAAGTTCCCTAGAGCTTTTGTGGTTGTAACCTTTACAGAAGCTGATCACCAGTATTTTCTTCTGCTGCACCAGTGGATCGCTTCAAAGTGCCCATCATTGATTACTAACTGCGGGAAAACAGTTCGAGCTGCAAGTGCCTTTCAAATCTCAAGATTTTACCATAGAAACAACAGGTCCTGTCATGGTCAGTGGGGAAATCTGCTCGGCTACATTGATAGCTTTAGCAGGGCAACAGAAAGTAAGCTAGAGGTGAGCCACCTTTCTCCTTCTCCCAGTCCATTGGTCAGATACAGTGCTAGATGAGCCTGCAGCCTACAGAGGGTCTGTGGCATATGGGAGAGCACAAAGGTATCCATCCAAACACCCACTGTTAACCGAATCAGTTTCAACTGAAAGCAACCCTCCATCTGGTTTCTGAGATTGCAAATCTTTCCAGGAGCTCTCACCCGCATCTTTCTGCTGTGGAGTAGCTGGTGGTTTAAAATTGCTGCCCTCTGGTTCGCACCCCAATATGCAACCCACTATGGCACCAGCAGGGAGTGGCCAATCTCTCTGTCATCACGCCTGTAGCCAGATGGGGGCAGTATGTAAGAACTGCCCCACCCCCACCCCACCCCGTGTATTGGAGAAAGTGGGGGAACTGTCAGGGATAATTTGATAGCTCTCTACTGCTGTCCAGTGCTCCTTTGGTACCCTTTCATTCACTGCCACAGACCCATACATTTTTCAAGAAATACTGTTGATGTATAAAAGCCATCAAACTGCTAACAAAATGTACATTTTGGACAATTTTTCTATTCCTGTTAGTGATTTGTGGAGCATTTGGGATCATTCAGGAAAGTCAAGTGCATAGATGAACAAGGAAGACAATTAATGGATTATGTTTCTTGGTCAAGAATATCTTTCTGGACATCATTAAAGAAAACTTCTAAGTTTGCCTTTTGAGTTGCATCATTACGAGCTGCTGATACTGTTTATTCTTCAATTAACCCACCAAACCTATAGCTATTGTCAATTCCAACTCATTTCCACCCTTTATAGGGTTTTCAGGCTTTGCGAATCCTTATCCGGGCACACAACCTCCTATTTCTCCCTGCGACTGACTAGAGGGTTGGACCTTGTGGTTAGCAGCAATGCTTACCCAACATTGCAACCAGGGCCTCATTTAAGAATCAGATAAAGAGGTGTCTCCACTCTGAAAAACCTGCCATAAAATGGTACACTTAAAACACAAATTTTAATGGTCACTTGGATTTCTTAAGTTTCTTACTGCAGCTCCAGAATCTTTGGACTGAGGAAGGCCAAGCCCCAAAAGCCAGGGAAGAAATAACAGGCAGGGAGAGACTACTTCAGAATAAGCATTTTGCATTTTCTTCCTTTCCTAATTATTTAATCCAGGATTTTTAATCTTCACGTGCAGATAAATCATCTACTGATCTTCCAAATGCAGATTCTGATTCAGTAGAATTTAAATGAGGCTTGAGCACCTGAATTTCTAACAAGGGGGTGCTGATGCTTGAGCTGTGGAAAGGCATAAAGAAGTTGTTTTTAGAAGTCATAAGGAAAAGACTGATAATTCTGATTATAGAGCATATAATCAATAAGGAATCTAATATTCAGAATATGTATAGAGTGAAAAGATATCAATAAGAAAAAGACAGAAAGAAAGGAGGGATGGAAGGAGAATGGCCACAAGATATCTCATTCATAGAGATAAAATATAAGTGGCTAATTTATATATAAAATGCTCAATCGTACTCTTAATAAACAACATACGAACTAAGTCATCTATAATACTTAATCCTCCTATCTCTGGCAGACTTATTAATGTCTGATAAATTTGAGCATTGATGAAAATTGAGGAATACAGGAAGACTAAATGTGAGAGTATAACATAGTACAAGCCCCTTGGAACAGAATTTGCAGGAAAATGAATAAAGTTGAAAAAGTGCTTGCTTAAAACCCACTACCTGAGGCCATAGGAAGATGATCAAGAAGATGGGCTGATGCATTGGCTGCAACAATGGATTCAAACCAACAATTGTGGGGATGGCACAGGGTCGCTATGATGTGGAACCAACCTGATGGTACCTAACAGCAACAAATGGTACTTGGTATTTCACAGAGGCTAATTGTTAAACAGCTCACCAAGGTGCCATCGTGTATCCCTACAAGCAGTATAGATTCTAGATTCTGTGGTCTAGATTCTACAAATCCTGAGCAACAGCAGAATTAATAAGTTTTTCCTTTAGCAATTATTATTCATGGCTGTGCAGTGGTAGCTTATCCAGATGCCAATTTGGTTTCTCCTGAAGAAGTTATACACATTTTCGTGTGTTTGTTGGTCATGTGGTATCTCATCTTTTGTCAATAGTTTTTTGTCCAGTTTAGGACATTTGAGTTGTTTGTCTTGTGATTTGTAAACATTCTTCATATTTCTGGAAAGAAGTCCTTTATCAGTTTCACATATTTTCCCAGGCTATTTTTTTTGCTTTTTCCAAAATTTAAAGAGAATAAAAAGAATTGACCATCCTCATTTAAAAAAAATAGTAAAGGACAAAGACATGGAATTTGTACAACCCCCCCCCACACACAAACATTTTCACCTTACTAGTAAAATTAATATTAAGACTGAACATAATTCACTTGTTTTGCCTATCAGATTGGCAAGAATTACAAAGATTGTCAGGATCCCTTAAGCAGGTAAATAAAGACCTCCATTCACAGTTAATGGGATTAGAAATCAGTACCACCTCTTTTGAAAGGCAATTTGGCAACACATATTTTGATTTAAAGAGAAAAGAAACAAAGAATGCTTCTGATGTAGCATAGTCATTGCTATTGTCTAAACTCCTCCAGAATGTTTTTCCAGACCAGAGAAATAGACATATTTGCACCAAAATGTATGCAAGAATGTTACAAAAAAATGGGATGGCAGTTTCTGACCTCCTCTGGCTGCAAAGGGTGTAAGGCAAATCAAATTCAAACTCAGGTGAAGGTCAATCCCTATGTACTCTACTTCTCTGCTGGTGTGGGAGTTTCGTGATTTCATGTCAGCTTGATAAAAAAGTGTAGGGGTGGAGTCTAGTCTGCCAATCCGGCTACAGCCTGTTGATGTCTCCGTGTGGGCGTGGCCTTCTCACGAGGATTCTGGGAACTTCCCCTCTTTCTCCCTGGAGGGGGGGCACATTCTTATTCTACTCCAACTTCTGGTGGAGGAGCCGCACTCAGAGAGCTGGAGGAGCTACTGGAGACATGCATCAGTGCTGAGATGCTTCCATTGCCACCGGATCCATAAGGCACCTGTGATTTTCCTGCATTCAGTATAATTGCATGTGTTCCATGAGTCTGAAGAGCAATTTATAGACTAGTATTAGACACATGGGCTAATATTGGACTAATGGACTTGATGTGGGCTTGGCTTGGATTTTTCTCAATATAAAATTGCTCTTTGATGTAAAGTTCTCTCTCACACACACACATATGTGTGTCTCTGGATTTGTTTCTCTAGACAGGCCAGTATAACACAGCTGGTTTGATAATTCATTGCAATGATCATATAGATTTCTCAGGTGGTAATTTTAATTACAGGGTTGATTAGGAAAGGTTGCATCTTGGGATCAGACATGTTCAGAATATGGTTATTTGATTATGACATCCTCATTTCTTCCATGCCCACAGGAAGACCTATTGTGACCCTCAGCCCCTTGTCCTGGTCTCTGGCCTGCTTGGGCATAACTACATAGGTCTTTTCAGCACTGGGGATAAGTGCTTAAAGAGCACTCCACTCAACAATAAACCTCAGCCCAAGGGTACTAAGCTCTAGCTTCAAGGGTCAGCACACGTAACTCCAAATAAATGTCTTGAGCCATCCTACTTCACAATAAAACCTCCTGTTCACGGGCATTCAGCTTTATTTCTGTAAGCCAGGAAGTCCATCTCTCTGTCTTGTGCTCTGGCTCTCAGTTTTGCTGCTGTTGCTGCTGCTGCTCCTGTGCCTCTTCCTGTCCTCTGATGTCACCCTTTTCTGTGTCCCTTATCAAAAAAATTTAATACACAGGTATCTGGGTTAAAGAATAGTGATGCCTCCCCCCCACCAAAAAAAAAGGAATGCACTTCACTCCTTTTGCTAGCCAGGCATCCTCTGGTTTATTCTCTTTTGGGTGGTGAAATCCCTAATTCTCCTTCTGAGATGGCTCATTTTATTCCCAACAGGTTGGCAAAATTGACCAATCCAAATATTAGAGTTTGAAGCATTCTCAGTCACTTCTAACCCTATGAACAATCCTTCATGACTGAATTCTATCAGGATCTTCTTCCACTTTGTCTTTCCCAAACCCATTAGAGAATCACTTGGTGAAAGTTAAAAGAGCTATGACTAGAAGAGTAATATTAAGTAGTTGGCTGCCGTGCAGATATGTGTTGCAGAATTTTTGTTATTTGTAAAGAATTTTTAAACATCTAGATGATGTCAATAAATCAATATGTAGATTATTGGACTTCCACATAATATTATTCTATAGAGTCATGAAAAACAATAATAGTTTTACTTATAGTTTTGTAATATCAAACAACTCATTTTAAGTGAGAAGCACAAGTTACAAAAATATATAATATGTACCCCATTTTATAAAATGTAAATTAACATATACATATATAGAGATTTATGCTTTATATGGATAGGTAAAATATGGATCTGTGTTCAATCGAGTGTTTAATAGTATTTCACTCTGAGTTTGAAATCAGACAAATCTTCTAACTTTTAAACTGTACGTATGCTGGGTCTTCAGTGTTTTTTGTTTTTTTGGGGGGGGCAGCACTGCCCTCTGGTGGTGGGAGTAGGAGACCCAGTCTTTGCTCCAGTGGAGCTGGAATTGAACCTCCATCCCGGTGGGCTGCAGTCCCGCGCACAACTACCACGCCACCGGTGCTCAGCCCTTAACTGTTTTTTTAATAATGGACACAACTTGATTTTTCACTCAAACATAAAAGGCAAAAACGATAAACTAACAACCCAAGATCCTAACAGAAGCTGAAACCAAAACACCAAACCCACTGCCATCAAAACACTTCTGACTTACAATGTCCCTATGAAGGATTCTCAGGGCTACCCATTATTAAGAGAGCAGATAGCCTCTTGTTTCTCTTTTGGAACAAAAAGATGAGGGTTTGGAATGCTGACTTTACAGACAGCCTTCCAACAAGTACCCAACAGCCCCACAAAGGCTCCTTGAAAATCATTATTGCTCACATTTACTGTGCGGCAGGCACCGTTAGAAGCATTTTATATTAACTCACTGAATCCTCACACAGCTCTCTAGAGGAGATTGTATCATGTCTCTCCCTTTTAAAGATGAAAACATGACTACAGAACTCTAGCTCTTAAGATTATGCCATTCCATCTATTGAGTAAAATGGTAAATGCCTTAGTAAGCAAATGTATACATAGTAGAAGGCCCAAGTTCATACAAATTCTGAACAAATTCATTGTCCGACATGTTCTAAGTGTAAAGTAGCAATGATTGTGTTCTTTAATAGTTTGACTGTGGACCAGGTGTTTTCCTGAGTCCTTTTGCATATGGTGAAGCTCTCACTGCCATTGAGTTAGTGCCGAATTAAATTATGGCAACCATATAGGACAAGTTCGCACTGCGACTGTGAGTTTCTAAGACTATAACTCTACCGGAGTAGAAAGCCTCTTCATTTCCCAGGAGAAAGGTTTGGGGGGGGGGGGGTGTTTCAAACTGCTTCCTTGGTGTTAAGACCCCAATCCGTAACCACCAGGCCACCAGGGTTCCCTCTTTACATATGGTATGCTTTTAAATATATGTTCCCAAAGTGCTCGTTTTTACCATATATCTGCAAACTTATCATATCTCATCACATTCACTACTACCTTTCTGACCCAAACCACCATAGCTTTTTACCTGGATTATGGCAATAAGCTCTTCTTTTTTTTAACAGATTTGTTGGCACTTGACCCCCATATCACACAATTCAGTAGTTCAATCACATAAAAAAGAGTTGTATAATCAGTGGCTGAGTCCCGGTGGCGTAATTGGTTTAGTGTGGGACTGCGGCTCACGGACTTGGCAGTTCAAATCCAGCGGTGGCTCTCAGAAGCGGCACTGGGTAGAGACCACGACCACCAGAGGCAGTGATGCCCTCCCCAAAAGAAGAGTTGTGTGGTCACTACCACAATCAATTTTAGAACATTTTCTTTCAATACTCTCCTATGGTTAAATCACTTTTAAAATCAGTTGTGTAAGCATTTAAAAAAATCATCAAATAAAACATAAAAGATGAGTGTTTTAATAGGGGAAGAAATGCATGTTTTTATATTCCTGTACTCTGTTTTTCAGTTAGTCATTTCAGTGGGCATTACTGAGCATCATTTTAAGGTATTATGTCATTATTATGTTTTTAGGTGTGGTGAGTCTATCTATATAGTTTGCCTTTTATTAGTTGTCACCATAAGTATTAAATTCATGGAAATTTCTGTAATTGCTCCCATGAATGGCAAAGAGTACATATAGAAAACAGTTTTGGCACTCAAGGACTGGATTGCATTGAAATGTAATTGGATTGGATAAATTCATATGTTAATATTCCTGTCCAATGCCAAGTTTATTGAGCTGGGGGAATATCAATAAGTATCCCAGAATTCATGTAAAATATGTGGATTTTATTTATGTCCAAAACACTGAACTTCTTTCTGCTCAACATTGTTCATTTTCTTATTAGCACATTGGAAAAATGGTTCTGCCCTTTAATACAATAAATATCTTAAAATAGACAATAAATAGTACTTCATTTTAAAAAATGAGTTATGCGGCTGAGCCCCGGTGGCGTAGTGGTTGTGCGCGGGACTGCGGCCCACTGGGACGGAGGTTCAATTCCAGCAGTGGAGCTGGGCCTCCTACTCCCACCACCGGAGAGCAGTGATGCCAAAAAAAAAAAATGAGTTACAGAAATCACCATCAATTCTAGAGAGTGTTTCCTCCCCCCTCCAGCATACATTGTTTGCTCCACCCACCCACAAATATCTTCTTCATTGGTGCTTCCACGGTAACAGTCGTCCAAACCAAGATCCAGTATGATCCTTTTAATGACATAATATGGCCTTTTCCTTCTCCAGACCCTTCAGTGATTTTAACCTCAAAAGATTTTAACTCAAAAGAAAATTCAAAGTCCTAACAATCAATAGCCTCCCAGAGACTTTATGAGCTCATCCCATCCCCTACTGTAAACCGGCAAACAAGGTAGTATTAGATCACTTTAAAAAAAATCATTTAATTGGGAGCTCATGCAACTCCCATCATAATCCATACATCCATCCAGTTATGCAAAGCACACTTGTACACCTGTTTTAGATCACTTTCTGTGAGTGTTATTGATTGCTAAGTCATTCTGTTAGCAAATGTTGAATTAGGACTTAAAACCCAGCTTTATATAACACTGATGACTGCACTCATTCCATTGCACTATGGTCTAGTAGGATGCTTTTGTTGCTACTATAATGTGAGATTTATTTATGTTAGGGATAGCTTGATCACTGAAATATATCCTCTTCTTTGGGAGATCGCTTACTCTAGCATTGCTGGAGAGAGATTGCAAGATAGTTTTTAAGACCATGATTAAAACTCTTCACTTTTAAAGAAAATTGAAAGTCTGTTTTATAAACTCACTGGTCAATTACATGTCAGCTCATGACCACCTATAGGACAGGATAGAACTGCCTCTGTGAGTTTCTGAGATCGCAACTCTTTCTGGAAGTAGGCAAACTCATCTTTCTTCAGGAACGGCTAGAGGTTCATTCTGACCTTGCCATTACCAACTCAATGTGTAACCTGTAGTCTGTGTCAGTAGACGTCACGGTGATGCAAGTATATTATGCTTTGCAATTGTAGGAGATTTTAGATGGACATGGAAGAGTAATTTGGAGCTTAAATTCACAAAAAAAAAGCAAACAAAAAACGTGAAAGATTTCCATGAAGAAAAATACTCTCTGGGATGGCAAACAAGGGTTGACTATAAAGAAGTTAAAAGTGCCCCGGTGACCCTAACAGTTATATGCTTGGCTGGGTCCATGGAAGGTTGGAACTCACCCAGCAACTCTGCTGGAGGAAGGCCCAGAGATCTGCTTCCATAAAGATTACAGCCATGAAAATTCCTTGAGGCAATTCTACTCCATCACATGCAGCTGTTATGAATTAAAAGTCAACTTGACAGTCCCTATAAACTGCCACCACAAGAAATTATCCCTGGTGACTCAAAATTGAGGACTCCATTCCCAAAAGTAAAATCGAGTTTTGAGGGATTGATGGCAGTTGTTGCATAACCAGATGATTTCCTGGACAATTTTTTCAAGGCTTTTGTATTGGATTGATAATGGTATGCGTTAATATTTTGCTTCTTATGGCCCAGATATTAATCTTAACATCTTATGAATTCAGTATGAAAATTTCCATCTTACAGAATGGTGGAGTGCAGTGAAGTTAAGCTACCTAAGTTCCATCAGCTAAACCTGCATAGAGCCCAGGTTTGAACTCAGGCAAGCTATTTTCCAGAGTCTATGCTCACAAGGGCTACACCACATTGCTCTTCAAATAACATAAACCAATGACTTTCAAACTTGTTTGGCTACATATCTTCACTTACTAATAACAATGAGGACTCTGCTCCTAGTGCGTGTGAATCAAGTACTCCTTTACTCTCGTGCTATGTGGGAGCACTAGTGGAAGCGTTCTTGCCTTTCAGGGAAGGAGACTCAAATTTGATTCCCAGCCAATGCACCTTAGATGCTGGTTCTACCCCTATGTCAGTGAAGGCTTGAGTGTTGCTATAATGTTGAACAGATTTTGGAAAATATTCCAGATGAAGATGGATTAGGGAGAAATGTCTGACAATCTACCCCTGAAGATCAGCCAATGAACATTGTGTGAATCTCCACGGTGGATTCCCAGTCCATCACAGGGAAGCGCAGGACTTTGTGGCATTATGTTCTCTTGCACATAGGATCATCATGAGGTCATGGGACTATCAGCGGCAGTTAAGAGCAACTAAACTATACTAAATAGATTATATTGTAAACAGACACATACATTTGAAATTAGATAAAAAATTAACCCAAAAAATGAACTTAATGACAAATCCTCATCTTTATTGTACTTCACTAAGATGGGCTATGCACTACGTTTTAAGCAATTATTTTCCCACAAGTTGGAACAGTTGCTATCTTTTCTTAGTCTAGAAGCTCTGCTGAAACCTGCTGGCATTTGAAATATTAGTGACATCGCTTCAGCATCACAGCAACACACAAGCCGCAACAGTAAGACAAACTGACAGACAAAAAGACTGAAGAATTGATATGTTTTAATTATGGTGCTGGAAAGGACTATTGAAGTCACCATGGACTCTTAAGAGACAAATCAATCTGTCTTGGAAGAAGTACAGCTAGAGTGCTCCTTAGAGGCAAGGAGGGTGACACTTCGTCTTATATACTTTGAATATGTTGACAGGAGAGACTGGTTTGAGAAGGACATCACATGAGATAGGGCAGAGGGGCAGTGAATGATAGTCAGGGCATCAAAGATGGAATCATACCGTGTCTGCAACAAGGGAAACAGCCATATGGAAAAATAGGAAGGTGGTGGAGGGCCTGGCAGTATTTCGCTCTATTGTGCAAAAGATCACTATGGGAGTGAATCAACTCAATGGCATTTAATAATGATAAATAACAATAAGATGTGTAGTCTTGAGAGTTCCCTCCCAGGCACATACATTGAATTTAAAGAAAAAAAAACAAACTGGAAATAGCAAGGTTTGAAATTCTGGCTTTACCACTGAGTAATCTGGCAAATTGCTGAGTCTGTCTATGATTCCTTTTCTGGTAAATGAAGATAACAACTTCTAATTTGCAGACTTGTTGTGTAATTGGAATAAGACAATGTGAACCAAACTCAAAATATCTGGCTTTCAGTGAGTGCTTTAAGTATTATTTATATTCCCCCGCAGTTTTAATTCCTATTGCTCAGGTTCCATTGTCTTTTTGAAGTTCCATTGCTTAGCACATACTCCTTTAATTAAGCCAGAGGCAGTCCTGCAGTTAGATTCGGTGCATCTAGATGGAGCCAGATTAATAGTGTTTTCAAACTGCATCATTCCAAATATGGTGATGCTGGGTTTTTCTGAACCCTCAGGAATCAGGGAGGAGGCATCAGGAAGAACCTATACACATTTCACATCACGCAAAACTTGATAAGAACTGAGAAAGAGGGAGGGCAGAAGAAAGGATGTCATCACTACCCAGACACACAAAGATGAATGGCTCCATGTCAATAATTTTGTGTCTGTGAAAAGCAACTTACTTTTACCTTAGCTGTTAGCTATAGCCTATTATGGCTGACTCTCAAGCTTGAAGAGTTTCTATATGTCTTGCTTTCATCTGTGCCAATCCATGGGTGACTTTCCTATCGGGAATCCTGGGATACACTGAAACTCACATCTTAGATCATTTGTGGCAGACTCCACCTTCCATTCCAATTTTGGACTTTTGCTCCTTATCTCTTACCTTAGAATGCTAAATCTGTTGGATTTGGAGGCATTAGTACCCTTAACTAGCAAAGCAATGTACTTGAAGGCATTATCAGTCAAGGTTCCAACAAACAGATGACACCTTCTTATTAGGCTAATTTGAGAAAGGTTTGTTTACAAAGGAACTAAATTCCAAGCATGGTAAGACACTTGAGGCAACCAGATGGCCTAAAGGATGCAATCACGATTAACTTCAGTGAAACTACAGTTATTTCTTTGGCCCAAATATGAAAGGATGGAGAGTTTACTAGACTTGGAAGGAGAAAGTTGAGTAGAGAAACAGTGACTTTTTTTCAGGAAGTTCAATTCTATTTGGTGATTACCAGTGAGGCAGCACAAGGCTACCCAGGCCTTCACGAATGCAGGGCCGCCACTTGTCCAAAGAGCCATGGTGAGGGATGTACCT
Source organism: Nesogale talazaci (assembly GCA_004026705.1). Taxonomy (NCBI): domain Eukaryota; kingdom Metazoa; phylum Chordata; class Mammalia; order Afrosoricida; family Tenrecidae; genus Nesogale; species Nesogale talazaci. Next base: position 61,732 of record PVJH01005094.1, on the reverse strand, counting down.
GACTCCACAGCCATCCAGGATGAGGTGCTTCTCAGCCACCATGTCCTCAATCTCATTGGCATTAAATTTGGTGAAATTGGCATTAAACTTTTTGGAAATGTGGATCTTCTGACACCAAGGGAACTTAAACTTGGTCCTGCGTAAGACCTCAATTACATGCTCCTCATTTTGAAGCTTGGTGCAGATGGACGTGGTAACTTGGCCTATGTGGATTCTAGCCACCATGCCTTGAGGTTTCCCAAATGCACCTCACATCCCAATTTGGAGCTTAGTTTAGGGAGAGCAGAAATTAGCCAGCCCTGAGGCATCAAAGAGCAGCCAACGGTTATTTTCCTCCAAGGTCCCTTAGGGCAAACTCTATAGAACAAGAGGCTGCATACACTACTCAGGATGCTTGCTGTTTGCAGCCAGTGCACACCGGCTCCCACAAGGAGGACGACGGTTGGCTTCAGTGGCTGCAGATGAAACGGTGATTTTATATTGAGGAACAATACAGAAGTTATGGCAAATGTATGCAACCAAATGAGTAAGTATGCTGACCTCCCTCTACTCCCCTCCCTCCGTCCTTGCAGTCACCAGATAGGATGTTCAATGACCAAATTTAATGTGTTAGTCTGGGTAGACTAGAGAAACAAATTCACAAACACACATATGTATATAAAGGAGAGATTTATATGCAAGAGGAATGGAACAATGAGAAAGTATCCCAACCCAATCCAGTCCAAGCCAACAAGTCTGATATTAGCTCATATGTTTGATACGAGTCTATAAAGTCTTCTTCAGATTCAGAGGCATATGCAGTGATACCAGGACAATGCCAGGACAATCACTGGCCAGTTGGTGCAGAGTCTTGTGTATCCATGGTGGCCGAAGTATCTCAGCACCAGCAGGGGCCTCACTGTGGCTTCTCAAGCATCTCAGCACTGGTAGGAATCTCTATGTGGCTTTTCCAGCTTCAGAGATCTGGTTCCATCAGGGTAAGCCCATGTGAGTACTCTTCCGGGACATCTCACAGAGAGTCAGCCATGCATCCTTTCAGTAGAACGACTCCAAGGAACTGAGGCATAAATCTTGTAACTCCAATCTAGCCAGATTTACCAGAATTCTCAGGAGAAAGTCATGCCCACACAGAGATTTCATTGGTTATCTCTAGATTGGCAGGCTAGACTCCACCCCCAATCCTGAAATTGACATGACTGCCACACCTACCTAGAAACATGAAGATATGGGAGTCTGTTGATTTTCCTGGATTGAGATCTAGCATGGGTTTACAAGTGATTGGGTGGAAAGATTGGGGAATGAGACTCCATTTAAAAAAAGAAAATCAAGGCAGTGATCAAGTAAGGCTGCAGCAACAATGGTCTGACAAGGAAAGGGCGCCTGAGTGAAATCACTGCTTTTTCCATACTTCTAATCTCAGCGTTCCTTCATCTTTGGGGCCATAGTCTCAAGAGTCACATCATGGGTATGAACATCCAATTGACAGCTCCTAGTTCACTTGGTCCTACCCTCTTTGCCCAGGGATAAGAAAAGGTAATATTGCCTATTTTCAGTTTCCCTTGTGAGACCTGGGATTGTTTTCAAGACTCCTGGAAATTAGGAAAGAGCTCAAATACCGAAAATTTCCCTAAATCTTCTAATGATTAACACATCTTCACTAACAAATGGGCTCCATTTTTTCTTACCAACTTGTAGCAGTAAAATTATCAGGAAGAAATGCAGAGATCTGGTTTTTATTTCCAGTTGTTTATATTGTCTTTCTCATTTCCATTTGGCCTCCATTTTCTGGTCCTAGGACTCTTTAATCTCTCTAGCTCTTTATAAAGGGGAGCTGGACTAAGACTCCTGAATCTAAATGGATTTTCAGATGCTGATAAAAGTATGATACCCCTCTTGGCAGTTAATAACTTCACTTCACTGGCTATCTGTTCCTCTCATTGCAATATTTGGGTCTTTTTCAGTGGCTACTTATGCATAGTATATTTATGTCCCTCAAGTGCTATGCAATATTTTAAATTGATATAGCAATAAATAAATCATAAGAAATGCCTTTACCTTGTCTGCCTACTAAATATACATATTCTATGTTCTAACCCTTTAAATAATCCATCCATGTATCTTTGCTCAATGCTCTCCTTGTCTCTGGTTTTTCATTTTGTTCTTTCAATGTACTTAATCATTTGGGCAAGCAGTCCCGTGTTACAATAGTTAAGTGCTCAACTGTTATACAAAATGTTGGCCAAGTAAACCCATCAATTGGCTCCATGGTAGGAAAGGGCTTGCAGTATGATTCCATAAAGACTGCAGCCTAGGAAGCCCTATGTGTTAGTTCTACTGTGACATACGGTGTGTCTATGAGTCAGAATAGACTTGAGGCAAACAACCATAACAACCATCTGGACAAACAATTAAACACTGCTCAGGAACCTATTGCTCAGATCTTCTTGTCCTTCAGGTTCAATGTCAGTGAAGTCATTATTCATCTTTGGACCACAGCTTCAAGGTCTTGAAGAATTGTTTGAAGCCTCATTCACTGGGATCATTTCCATTCTTCACTGCTCCAGCTCAATAGAGCTGCTCAATGAATGGACTTGTTGAGAGGCACAACAATTTAAAGGACATTTCTCATGAAGTGTCCTTGTACACTATTCTCATACATATTACTCATAACTTTTCCAATCTAAACAGAAAATCAGAAGTTTGGGGCCTTGCTGTTTTTGAAAAAAAAAACCCAACACATTACTTTGTTTATTTTTGTAACCATTTCACTGACACGCAAGTCACATATCATTCATTTCAATAGTTCAATCATAGTCGTAAGATGTGCAACCATAAACACCTGGGTATTTCTTCCTTTACCCTGCACTCACCCTTACTAGTTCTCCATTACCTGCCAGTCTCCCATTCCTGCCCCTTTGAGTCTATTCATCCAGCTGCTGTTTCGACATGTCTGCCTACTCTGGACCAAGAATGAAACAGAAAAAAAAAACTCAATCAAAAAGAAAGCAAAAATATGAAAAAATGGACTTATTACACATTGGATCAAGGGGGCAATCAAGGACTAGGTGTCACATTTTGCTCTAATCACAACTTCAGTAAGTGCTCAACCCTACAATGCCCTCTATCTGATAAAGATATGTCCTCTTTCACCTCTGTGCTCCATGATCAGAGGGGAGTGACGGCTCAATCCGAATATGGCATCCTGCAACAGGGCTCGGGACTTTCGTTGTCACCCACGGCATTCAGCAAATTAGGTGTTCAGAATTTAAGTCTAATGCCATTCCCTCCTCCAGGTTTTAATTTTATTTACAATTCTTGGATCCCACAGGCTGGTTTGCTTCTTCTGTGTGGACTTAGCTGATGTCTCACTTCAATGGCTGCTTGTTTAAGAGAAGACCATAAGACACCAGGCGCCATTATTTCTGTAAACATTCTGTAAAGTATTTCCACACTTTACCATAGCACACACATCTTCAGTGATCACTCCATGAGAGTTGGTATTGAGCAGGGGCTTTGACCTTTGGGTTTTTTTTTTTCATCATTCCTCTTTCAGTCATGTGAAAATCTCACCATGGTGGAAATTGATGTGGAAGACGGAGCACAGACACAACTGACTTCATTCTAAATGGTAACCCCTCAGGTAGAGAGGCATCTTTGATCAAGGGAAGAACAGTTTCATCAGAAAATGGTATAAGAATTTTTTAATTGGCTGGTAAGGGAAAATCAATGAAGATTAAGGGTTAAATATTTTGGAGTCCTCTCTATTTTGCCTTCAGTCTTACCCAAATAACACAATATGCACCTAAGAAACATGTTTTACCAACTAATCTCTGAATACTACTGATAATGTAATTCATCTGTATACAAGATTGAATCAAAGTTTGAGTTAATTTTTGACCATGTCAGAGCTGGCGATCAGATGACTTTTTGCATCTTTAAGTAATCATTTTATCCTGGTGCCTTTGGACTCCTTTACTATTCTCCTAATTCATACTTTCACTGAATATTTTATCCCAGGTGACCAAAAGCAAACTCTTAGTTTCTTCACTACTGAAATTCTAGGGAAAGTTGATTTTAAGTCAACCAATACCACTGATCATATTTCTTTGAGGATCACGTACCATTCTTCATGTTGTATCAATTTCTGATTCAAGAAAAAGTTCTTGAGTTCAAGCCACCAAACTACCTTTGGCAAATGTTCTCCCCCTCATGGAATTGATTCTGACTAATAATGACACTACAGGACAAGATAAAACTGCCTGTGTAGGTTTCCAAGACTGAAACTGTTTACCAGAGTAGAAGCCGCATGAGCAACTGGTGGGTTTGAACTGCTGACATTGTGGTTAGCAATCCAACCTGCACCCCCACTACACCACAAGCAAAACAAATAAATGAAAAAGGAATGGTTTAAAGGGAACGTTGTCAGGGAACTTGTAGAATTAACAGCCTAGGGGGGTAAAAACTATTGGCCAAAAAGGAGGTAAAGTAGGCAAGGAAGGCAGCAGGACACTAGGTTGAGATGGCCCTGCTGACATTGTAGCCCACAATCACCTAGTTACCTTGGCAAGACTCACTCTGCATTGCACAGAACCTGCATTGTTGGCCAGTGATTTCATGACAAATCTCATTATTTGTCCCTCAAGATCAAAGCCCCAGGTAGGGAATCTCCTGTATCACTTAACACTGATCTATCTAGCTTGAAATGGGCAGAAAGAGGGATGTACAGCTTTACACAAAGACTCATACAACTGGAAGTGGAGGGGTATGTGGATGCTAGGCAATGAAAACTCCATCATTTTTGGAATTCAATAATGGGAGAGTACTTTCCCTAGGGGTTCAGAAATCGGTTGTAATCTCTCACTTGATCCCTTGATTGTGTTCTTTCTCCTTTTCTTCCTTTTCCCAATTTTAGACAAGTCTCTAGTTCTCTAGAAAAGAGAATTGAACTAAGATTTTCAGATTCCCTTGATGTCTAATCTTCAATGATGTCAGCCCTCTCAAGGAGCTAGTATGGAGGACCCTCGGCTTATAGCTATAGCTTACTTGATGTAGAAATTTCCTTTGACATAAGTAATCATTGAAAGTAATTTTAAAGTGCTCATTCTGATGCAATTTCTTATTGAATAGGGAATTTCTACATACAACAGCAAGTTTTAATATTCATAATGGAATTCCACTTATAACATTCAATATCAAAACAGTTTTACCTTATTTACCTTTTGAATTTTCATGTTAACTTTAGCAGCTCCATCAATAGCCCACCCTAACATCAAATATACATAAAAGTCAAGGTGGGGCTGAGCCCCGGTGGCGTAGTGGTTGTGCGCGGGACTGCGGCCCACTGGGATGGAGGTTCGATTCCAGCTCACAGGAGCAAAGGCTGAGCCTCCTACTCCCACCACCAGGGCAGTGATGCCTAAAAAAAAAAAAAAAAAAAAAAAAGTCAAGGTGAATCACAAGGGAAAACAGTGAGGAAGGAATTTGGTATTCTAAAAGGTCTTTGGGTCTTATCAAGGTTGATGGATCAGTTTTGCTTTTTTTTCTACTATTACTTTAAATCTCTTATCTGTCTAATTATTTCACCACTCTGATTAATTGAGGCTAAAATTAGTATTGATAAAAAGAGAAAGTGCAATCAAAGAAGCAGATAAGTAAATAATTGAACACAAATAACTTTTAATTATACTCACTTAATAAAGTTAAAGAAAAGTGTCAGGTGCCAAAATCACTTTGTCAAATCAAAGGACAGCATCGGATCAAAGAGAGAAAGCACTAACTGCTCTGAAAATATTGGTCCATTTTAAGAATGTGAAGAACTTTTATATGAATTTGGCTCCCAAACAACCGTGAATTGGGTAGAGGATTGATCTTCCAGTGATCCTTCCACATCGCGTTATATTCGTAGGCTCCCTCAAACAGGAAGACACGGGTGGCCTTCCATGAAGAGCAGGTCCACTGATAAAATTTAAAATACTACTCCAATTGAAATGAACAGGAATAGCAAATATATTGTACTTTAAGTTGATCAAGCAGTTTCTCCTAAACTCAATACTCACACTTTGCCCACTACTTAACCAAAGGTTACATGGCTTCTTTATCCTTTCTATCCAGTGTCCTGCTGCAGTAATGCATGGAGCAAAAGAACATCTACCTCGTAGCCGGATAAATTTGCCAATATCTGCTTCAGAGTTGTGAACAGCACTTTCAGTACTGGAAAGGGTACTGGGGAAGAAGTCCGTATTGTCATTAGAGATGGTGATTGGTACGTATTACTTTCATAGATATTAAAGTGCTTTACTGGTGTCTCCAGAGTAATTTTGTGCTTTATCAATTAGAGACAGTTAGTTTAGGAAGTTACTGCATTATACTGATGTCCTGCATTGCTTTGAACAAATTGGCTGTAACTGTACATTTTAATGGCCCAAAGAGTTGTGGTCATTGTGGCCAACCAATTTTGTGATTCATTTTTACTTCAAAGCTTCATTTCACTGGAAGGCATTTAGTGAGTCTTTTGCTTTTTCGAATCACTTCCCCAAACCAAACCCAATGACTTTGAGTGAATTCCATTTTAAAGAGTTCCTACAGAACAGTGTAAAAATACTCCATAGAAATACCAATATCAATAAAGGAGCAGGTTGATATATCTTCCTCCCTAGAGGTGGCTGGTAGATTCAAACCCCTGACCTTTGGGTTTTCTGTCAAGTGCATAATCATGGTGCTTCCAAAAAAATCCCATAACAATAGTCACTTGCTATAATTCATTTCGTTATCAGTGGGATAGGTTGGCTAGCATGATAGGGCTACATAAGGAAGAAATTACCAGACAATAAAAGATGAGAAGCTTACAGAACTCATCACCTGAAATATCAAAGAGAAAAAAAATCCCAATTTTCACGTTGTTTAAGAGGGAAAAGAGGAAGAAGAAACAAAAATGCATATCAGGTCCCCACTAAGAAATATTACTTTGTTTCTTATTTTTCAGAGAAATTGCATTTTTATTGCTACTTCACCGAGTGAGTAAAAGAAATCAAGGCACCCTGATACTTGTGTTTCTAGCAGAATGACTAGAATAAGTCAAGAACGATGACAAGGGATGGCGTGTGTGTGTGTCACACCATCTATTGCTTGTAGTAACAAATAAGAGCTACATCTATTGAAGACAGAGTCAGATATTGTGAGCAAGGTAGAATATTTGACACTTCAGTACATTTCCTCCTCTGCCTCCTCACAACTAACCACTGGCTAACAGACGAGGAGATTGAGATTGAAGAGGCTGGAAATTTTCTCATCATAAACAGTTCTTCAAGCTACGGATTCATTTTTGTTATATTGCTTTTCAGGTAATTTGTTTTTTCCTAAATAATAATTTAGAGGGTAAAAATCAAGGATAATCTGGACTTCCATGAACTTCTTGTTTCCCTGGATCCAAAATTACTGAATTCCAGTTGAAGAGTTCTGTAGGACTAGTAAGTAGTTAGTAAGAGTTCCCAAACTCCATAAACCAAGATCCAAGATCCACGAGGCAGTGTTGTTTCTCTCCCCAGTTGTAGACAACATTTCGGAGTCAATCTTCCTCAATAAAGTGACCAGACGTCCCACTTTTTAACAATTTAATGTCACGTGGCATTTTAAAATTAAAATAAATATATTGCAATACTATTTTTGTCTTCTATGAACATTTTTGTTGCTCCGAATTTTTAATCAAGAACTCCCTCACCCCGAGGTCAATAGTGTCCCACTTAAAATCTGGTCACTTTATTCTAGAACATGGGTAGATCTCATATATAGTTGCTACAGTGTACCAGCGCCCCCCCCCCAAAAAAAATTACTGCTGTCTTAGTGACCCTATAGGATAGGGTAGAACTGTCCAGAGGGTTTCTAAAGTTGTAATCTTTACAGAAGCGCACTGTCAAATTTCAGTGTAGGTGGCATGTTCAAACCATCAATTTTATGGCTACCAGTTGAATGCTTAACCACTGTATCTCCAGGGCTCCTTAGAGTAGCTCTAGGAGACTACTTAAGTAGCTGATGACTTCAGGTGAAGGTACTCATTGGATCTCATCTTATTCAACAGATGAGACCCAATCAATTAATCATAGGAAGGTTAGGGGCATTTCAAATAGTCTTTGAAGAAAATAGCTTAACTGAATGATTTCAGATTTCAGTAAAAACTGGTAAGGAAGGCATTCAAGTAGTGCTCTTTTTCAGATCATATAGGACATGTATCATGGTTCCACGGGGGATATTTTCCCATGGGAATTGCGTTGAATCTAATTTCCAACCATCAGGAGACAATATCAAAGATCACACCTGGCCCCTTAAATCACTGAGGCCCTAGAAGAGCTCAGAGAGCATCAGAGACTCTGTTGAAGCATTGCTGAACTTTAAACCTCTGTAATTTCCCTGTTTGCTTACTTCTTAATAGCCTTTGGTCTGCTAATAAATCTCCTTTATGTACGGCTTGGCCTTTTTTGCTTCCAAGGGGAGGAATTAGAATCAGCCTATGAGGATAGAGATAACACTGGGATTCTGGGTGGGAACTTGAGCAAATAAAGGGTCACCATGAAAGATAACCTCACCCTTTGAATCTCATCTTCCTCTGTCACAAAGGTTGGGTCATTAACCATAGTTATTTACTTTTTTCCTACCTCATAAATTGTGTGTATTTCCTAATCTTGTCTTTTATGCTGCAATTTACCAGATCACAAAACAAAAAGCACTGGGTATGAAAACTTGACCACTTGGTCTCTATCCAAGTTCTGGAAATATCAGTGCTCTGCCTCAAATCAACAACGGCTGAAGTAAATGATTAACAGAAGAATGATTTCAATGAAAATGTGAGCTAGGTGACAAAAGAAGGGAGATTAAACATAAATTTGATGACCAGCATTTCTTGCTTTGGTTCAGAATTTTGGTTTACATGAGGAACACTCAGTTTGTTTCCTATCTAGCTTCTTCAAAAGTCTCAGTTGAAAGGTTGTCATGAGGAAAGGGGATGTAGGAGTACATGAACCTATATTCCTTTATTTCACAGTTTCTGCTAGCATCTGCCTTTTTGAACAAATACCTAGCAGTATTGTAATACTGAATCAATATTTTTAGACAAAATGCTATTACCATCTTTCAATTGAAAAATAATATTCAAATTCTATGTAAATCAAATTTGGCTGGTGTATATATATATATATATATATATGGAGAAATACATACATACATACATATATTACAACAATGGAAAATTTTGCCATTATACTAAGTGATGGTAAATATGAGAAGTAGTTGGAAGGTCCATACATCAATTGTGAGCCTGCAGTAACGAGACAGTCATTCTCAAACAGTGTGTCAGTTTCCTCAAAAGTTAAGCGTACAACTATAATGTGTCCTAGTCACTCTACTAGTTATTTCACCTAGGAAAATCAAACTTAGATTCACCAAAAAAGCCCATAGTCACAGGGTTATAGTAGCTCTATTTGTAAGCTTTAAAACCAAGAAAACCAACTATCTTTTAATAGATGAATAGATAAACAAATGGTGGTATAGCCATACAAGGGAATAGTGCTCAGCAGTAAAAAAGAATGGACTACTGATATACATAACTTGTATAAACCTCCAGGGTCTTATACTGAGTGAAAGAATCCTGTCTTGGCGTAGTGGCCCCGGTGGCGTAGTGGTTGTGTGCAGGACTGCGGCCTACAGGGTTGATGGTTCAAATACAGCAGCAGCTCTCCAGGAGCAAGGTTGGCTTCCTACTCCTACCGGGAAGTGATGTACACGCCACCCCCCCAAACAAAACAAAACAAAACAAACCTGTCTAAAAATATTTTAAATCCATTTTTGTTACTTTTTGGAAAGGGCAAAACTATAATAGACACAAGGATGATCTGTGGTTGCAATGATATTAGTGATAGAAGGAAGGCAGACTACCAAGAGAGAATTTTGGGAGTGATGAAATTAGGTTGTTTCCTGATTGTGATGGTGGTTATATGACACTATGCGTGTACTATGACTCAAAGCATTCCATAGCACCATAAAAAGGAAAATTTTCTACACCTATTCTAAAATTAAAAAAATAGAGCACATTAAATTCATTAAAGATAAATAGATAGATTTCACTCATTGTCACTTAGCCCACTCCAGCTCCTAGTAATCCTATTAGCAACCTAATACTTACCCTATTGCACCACTACCATTCAAATCAAACCAAGCCTATTGCCATAGTGTTCATTCTGACTCAGAGTAACCCTATCCAGCATTGCTGAGTCTGTAAATCTTTATGGCATTAGAAAGTCTCATCTTGCTCCTGTGGAATAGCTCATGGGCTTGAATGACATGCTTTGCCTTCAACTACCCAGTGAGTAACCCAGTAAGTCACCAAGGCTCCTTAGAGAGATAGATGATGATAGATAGATAGATAGATAGATAGATAGATAGATAGATGATAGATAAATAGATAGATGATGGATGATAGATGATATAGATGATAGATAGGTAGATGATAGATAGATAGATAGATAGATAGATAGATAGATAGATAGATAGATAGATAGATAGAAGTGTCATCTCCATTTCAGGTAAGGAAATGGACTTACTTACTTAAGATCATTCAGTGACTAATGTTGGACTCAACTGTTAACAGCAATGTTGGATGCAGGCTTGAATTAGCCCAGAGACATCTGGAAAGAAAGATCTGATGATCCCATTTTGAAAGCCCACAGTACTGAAAATGCTTTGAAGCACTGAAACGCATGAGTCAGAACTAACTTGAAGACAGTGTTGTTTTGTTTTCATTCCCTCCCCGTTGTTATATGTGGAATGAACTATCAAAATTAAAGAAAAATGTGTATTAGTTTGCATGCATTTGGATGAAAATGATAAAACTTCCGAGTGACTAAAATATATTAATTATTTCATAATACAAAGTGTCTAGTGGGAGGGAGGGCCATGAGTTTGGTTGATTTTGCAACTCAAGGATGGAACAAAAGACTAAGATTCATTTCTCATTCCACTTTTCCAACTACAGTTTCATTGGAAGGCTGCTTGCCCTGGTGGTCATAGGACAGTCTTCAGTGGTAGACTGTAGAGATCTCAGGCAACAGTCCCACTGAGTGTGGAAGAATTAGCTTGTGTGTACATGGCATATAAATTCTGTGGTTTCTTTGCATCATCAAGATTCCAGACAGAAGAACAGCTATAAAATGCTTTATGGAATGAGTAACACTGAAAGAAAATCAGTCTCTCACAGTAGTATAACAGAAATCTATCTTGTCAACTTTGCAATCATTTGCGGGGCCAATAGCTATGCCTATATGTTTAAACACCACTCCTTATGTTTGAGTAGCATATTACAGTTTCCCATGCACTATAATAGCTCATCTTCTAAAACTTCTAGTTGGACAAATGAGGCCACTGAGTGTCTCTGGGGGGTGAAGTGATTTGATCAAAGTCACTCTCAGCTAGTGAAAAAGTCAGAGATCACATCTGTTTTTCAAATATCTTTCTCATTAATAATTTCTCGTGCATCACATTGATTCTTTAGTGATTGGATTTCATGGGTGCTACAAGGTGACAATCTCAAAAGATGGAAGTTCATACTCAATGTTTTTAAGCTTTAAGTGTCAGGAAATTAACATTCCATCTCCAATATAAACACCGGTGGTGCAGTGGTTAAGTGCTCAGTTGGTAAACAAAATGTCACTATTTTAGCCTACCTGCTACTTAGAAGGTGAAGAGATGTGAAAATGTCTGTCTGTAGAGATTTCAACATGAGGAATTCTTTTCTTTTGTGGGGTGGAATGTTTTTTTTTTTAATTAGTCATTTTATTAGAGGCTCATACAGTTCTAATCACAATATATACATACCTACTTTTTTGTGGGCATCACTGCCCCCTGGTGGGAATGGGAGGCCCAGCCTTGCTCCTGAAGAGCTGCTGCTGCATTTGAACCTCCAAGCCACTGGGCCGTAGTCCCGCACTCAACCGCTATGCTCCCGGAGCTCAGATCCTATGCATACCTACTTTATGTCTGTATTTACATCTCTTTGTGGAGAGGGGCTCATACAACTCTTACCACAACTCATCCATGTGTCAAGCACATTTGGACATTTGTTGCCATCATCATTTTCAAAACATTTGCTTTCTACTTGAGCCTTTGCTATCAGCTCCTCATTTCCCCCTCCCTCCCCGCTCCTGTCAACGTTGGAAATTCTATGGCTGTTGGGGTGCATTTTACTTCGTCCTATAAGATCCTTATTAGTCTAAATACACTTGACTGAAATAGGTTAATGGGTAACATTTGTCTATTTGCAATTTTTGATTCAAATGTGATAGGGTAAATGGGAATTTTCAGAGCCTTTTCTTCATCTCCTTGCCCTTTAGCACCTAATCGATTGTCCATTCAGGTGGATTCTATCTCGCACCCCTGACTTTTTTTCTTTATTCTCTCCCACGGCACATGCTTAGGACCTTGTTATAACACAAAATTCCTTTTCTATTTGCCTCCCTATTGGGTTGATTTTTTTCAAAACACAAAGCAGGAAAAGACATGTCACTGTCACCTTGTCTGCTCCAGCTCTAAAACTTCAAAAACCTTTCTTAAAATACAGATCAGATCCTTAACTCTTTAATCTGGTTTTAAAGGCCCTCAGCAATCTGTCTTCAATTTTCTTTTCCAGGGAAGAGAATCCCCTTTTCAGGAAGGGTGCTGCAAGCAGGTGTGTGCTGCGACCAGTTCCTAGGGGCTTGCAAGAGCTGATTTTGCATTATTCTTCCCAACACCATTTTCAATGATATTACACTGGTAACTTGAAGCTGGGCATTGTGTGAATATTTATAATGTGGCAAATGCTACACATCAAATATTGTTGTTTGAAAGTGGTCCTTAAAACTTGCACCACAACTCTCAGGATTGTTTGAAAGTGGTCCTTAAAACTTGCACCACAACTCTCAGGGTTGTTTGAAAGTGGTCCTTAAAACTTGCACCACAACTCTCAGGGTATCTATGCCTAAACCTGAGAGTGTGGGTGCAATAAAAAAAGTCAGAGATACTAACAGTCCAGTCCAGACATCAGAGAGGGGATGGCCTTGAAGAATTGAACAAGAAACAGGGTGTTGAAAATCATTTGATGGGTAGTTCTGGGCAACAGGTGGGTTCCTGTAGGAGCAGACATGAAGGAAAATATTGATGACCTCAGGAAACCCTGGTAAGTGATTAAGGGAAGTAAAACCAGTGGTGGAGTACACAATAGGCAAGTTAAACATGGGTTCACGTGGGCTTACTAATCTGTTTGGAAGTAGGCTTATGCTTACCTTGCTTATGCGTCTCTGTCAAGGTCAATGCATTTGAAAAGAGGCTTGAATTTGTAGGAGGTTGAGAAAGACAAATGACACCCATATGACCCTTTGACGTGAGAAAAATATTGTACAATACAGATTAATAAGTAAGCTTACTAAAATGTGATATCCTTTGTAGCTCCTACAGCTTTGACAATGCCCTAGTTCTTTCTATTTCATCAAGGACCAGTGTTACCTCCTTCAGGAATGATGGAACTTGGATGAGAGTCAAATGTAATGAACATGAACAAGCCTCGTTCCTCTTGATTAGGAGTTACAGGGTTAAGGAGCAGAGACAGATGTTGATCTCCAGAGTTATTTGGAATAGTGAACCCCATGAAGGCAGGGATTCACCTGGTGGCATAGTGGATTATGAATTACGTGTCTAACCACAGAGTTGGTGGTTCAAATTCACTGTTTTCACTACCAGAGATGCTCCAACATTTATATTCTCAGAAACCGAAAGGGGCAGTTCTCCTCCGACCTATGGCAGTGAATTTTTGAGCTTGGGTTTATAATTAAGTCTCTCAGAGCCTAGGCAGCACATTTCTGCACTATAGTAGACACACAATTGTTGTTTATGGCACCAATAAGTGAGTGGCTGGAGGGCTGAGTAGACCAAGGAGTCTATCTGGTTAGGGAGTCAAACACAGGTGGGAGTAAATGATGGTGAATCATGTAATTATAGAAAGGGCCAACAAGAATCCTGAGTATGCACATCAATGTCTGCAAAATGGGTTTCCACATCTCACTCAAATATTCACTGAGGTACCTAGTGAAATTTAGTGAAATAACCTTTAGCTTCACTTTTGTTACAAATTCTCCATTGCAATCTCTCTAGGAGTGAAGGGTAATTTCTACTCTTCTTAGTCTCTACTGGGAGCCATGGTGGTAGAGTGGGCTATGCGTTAGGCTTCTAACTGCAAGGTGAGCAGCTCAAAGCCACCAACTGTTCCATGGGAGAAAGATGAGGCTCTGTCCTCCCCATAAAGATGTACAGTCTCAGAAAGCACAAGGGCAGTTTTCCCCAGTCCCAACGGGTCTTCACGTGTCGGAAACGACTCAGTGGCATGAGTTGCTTTTTGTTTTTTTAGCCCCCTCCAGCTCAACGCTCCTATCTTCAGAGAACTATGAGGTCAATTTATAAGGTGTTTCTGAACCTCAGAAATTTCTCCATTGCACAATTGCAAACACTATATTTTTCATGTCTGCCCACGCATTGGTAAAGCCAGCTGTTTGTGTGGGGATCAGGCTTTACTAAAATAGGTGTTGAGAAATTCTGCCTCTTCTCCCTCAGGCTCGCTGGAAACATTTCCCTGTCTTCCATGTATACATAGAGCGATTTCCTATGGCTGGCCCTGGTTGCCATTGGATTGATTCAGACTACAGCAACCCATATATAACAGAAGGAAACACGACGCCAGCCGCACAATTGTTGTCAGGTTTGAGCCTATGGTTGCAGCCACCACGGCAATATATCTCATTGATGACGTCCTTCATTTTCACCGGCCCTCCGCTTTATCAAGCAAAGTCCCTCCTGACACCTGCTGAAAGTGGGTGAGACAAAGAGCAATTCAACCCTCAGAAGTTTATCCAACAGCTGGCTCATTTTGCTTGTTCCAATATGCTTCGCTGTATTTTCAAACAGCCATTTAGTCTCCTCCTTCACACATTTACTCGGTACCTTCTCACCTCTGTGCCCTCACAAACACTTGTTTCTGTCCAGATATTCATTCTAGGACAGAAATATTTGGCAGAGGTTTAAAATTTTCACTATCTCCCTCCCCCCTCCCCCATATTTCTATAAGCAGAAGGGAACAGTGTCCATGTATATTTCTTCCTGGCATTAATTATGCTATAAAAAAATCTCTGCTCCTAAAATGACAATAATTGGATTTTTCTCATTATACAAACTCTAGCAAGTGTTTACTTGGGTGAGTTAAAGTCATGTAAATTTACCAAAAAGCCAATACTCATTTCTTTCCCTCTTGTTCTGCCTATAACTCTTCCAAAGTTGGGATACCTGCCCCTTTTAGGCGATGCTGTACCTTAAACTGGATCTCTCTTATTGGTATGTATTATAAGTCCTTAAAGAAAAGCGTATTAATGTGGTCTAGATGAAAGCTCACAGAGCAAATTAGTTTTCCATTCAACAAGGCATAAACATTTTGTTTCATAACATTGATTGTAATCTTCACAAAGTAGCGACACTATTTCCACTTTCTCCCATTTCCATTCTTCTTTCTTTCATGCACTTCCCTGCCATCTGATCTTTATCCCTGCACAAATGCTGCTCTTTGATCTTGTATGATTGATTGTTCTAAGGAATGCATAAGTTGCTCATGTTATTGTTCCACTATATAATAAGGCTTGTCTATCATTTAATTGAAAATTGAGCCATGGGGATGAAGTCAGTTCCAGGTTTGAAGGGTGGCTAATGACCACAGTTTGGAGAGTTTCAACAGTCTCTATACAACCAATCAGTCTGGTATTTTATTATGATTTTGAATTTCGATCCATATTTGTACCATTACGCCCAGATGGATCTTGACTGAAAGCAGAGAATATCAGAGAGATGTTTACTTGTGTTTTGCTGACTATGCCAAGGCACTAGACTGTGTGGATCATGACAAACTATGAAAAACCATGAGAAGAATGAGAATTCCAGAACACCTTATTGTGCTCATGTGGAATTTGTGCATGGATCAAGAAGTGTGAAAAGAACGAGGGAAACTGCATGGTTTAAAATCAGGAAAAGAGTGGCCAGTTTGCATCCATTCACATACTTATCATATATACTTGAGTATAAGGTGACCTAAATATCAGCTGAGGCACCTATTTTCTCACAAAAACTGCACTGGAAATGTGCTGAGAAACTCTGCTTATACACGAGTATATATGGTATTTCGTCTTCATTTGAGCAGATAATCAGAGATGCTGGAATCTTTGAAGAAGAATGTAACATCAGTGTTGACTTATTAAAGACCGTCAATATGCAGATGACACAACTTTGTATCCTCAAAATGACGGGGACTCGAAGCATTTGTTGATGAATATCATGATTTAGATGCAGCCTTCAGTATGGATTACAATTCAATGTAAAGAAGACAAAAATCATCACATCTAGACCAATAGGTAACCTCATGATCAAAGGACAAAAGATTGTAGTTGCCAAGGATTTGAACTTCCTTGGATCTACAACCAGTACTTAAGGAAGCAGGTGTCCAGAGATCAAGCGATGTGTTGCCTTGAGTAAACATGCCACATAAGAGCGCTCTAGAATATTGAAAAGCAAAGAGGTTACTTTGAGGATTAAGGTGCACCTGACCTAAGCCATGGTATTTATTTTGCCTTTATTTTGGGGGGCATCACTGCCCTTTGGTGGTCGTGGAAGCTACCCAGCCTTGCTCCTGAGAGCTGCTGCTGGATTTGAACTGCCAAGCCTGTGAGTCGCAGTCCTTCACTCAGTCACTTACGCCACCAGGGCTCAGCCCGAGAAAGTTCTTATTATGTAAGTTGTTGGGTTTTTACTCTGATTTGTCCCTTTCAGTTCAAAGAAATATTCATATTTGCATTTTGGGACTTTTGTTTTTAATTTTCCCTAGTGCCAAGAATGAACAAATGGCTTCTCACTGAAGTCAAAAGGGGTGCATAAGCAAATGTGGTGAAGAAAGTTCATGGTGTCCAGCTATTGAAAAAGATAGCATCTGGGGGTCTTAAAACTCAGATTGTGTTAATTTGTATCTGTAGTATGCTTCTAAAATTTTAATTTGTTCAATTTTTTTCTAGATTTTCAAATTTGTTGGAGTGTAGTTCTTCATAATATTATTTGTTAGTACCTTTTATATTTCATGTGGATCTGTTATGATGCCATTTATTTTAGGAAGGTGAGCATAAGATCACCTTCATGTAATTACAGTTTAGTAAGGGTGATAAGATTTAATTTTTTATAAAAGTACCCATATTAGTGAGACATCATAAGCAAACTTTCCCAAACCAAAGACAATGAAAGAATCCTGAAAGAAACTCAGAAAAAAAGAAAAGTAAACTACAAAGTAGAACAAATAGGCTGAGCCCCGGTGGCGTAGTGGTTGTGCGCCGGACTGCGGCCCACTGGGATGGAGGTTCGATTCCAGCTCCACGGAGCAAAGGCTAGGCCTCCTACTCCCACCACCTGAGGGCAGTGATGCCAAAAAAAAAGTAGAACAAATAATACTGCACTGGTTTCTCATCCAAAACAATACGGACAAGAAAGAATGGAATGACATATGGGGGGAAATTGTGGGAGAATTATGTTACCTTTTAAATTCATTTTCCATAAGGTTTTGAAGCCCCTCCTATGGGAAATTCTGAAAGAATGAAAATTGTCAACCAAAAATTACACATTTAGCAAAATTTCTCTTCAAACATGATGCCCAAATTAGGGCCTTTTCACAAAAACAGAAATTTAGGGACTTTTGTAAAAATCAGACCAGGCTGACAAAAAAACCCACACAGAATCATTCAGACCTTGAACCAATGATAGTACGCAACAACCTGAGATTAAGATGCATAACAACATCCCCCATAAACCAACTAAGATATAGAAGCAACCAAAATAAATAAAACTATAAAGCTGAAATGAGAACAATGACAAAATAATAAAAGGAATAAATTGCATATATTGTAACAGAAGGCCCAAGTGAACAAGAAGACAAATCAAAATAGACTATCAAGTCAAAATAGTCTATCTTAAATTTGGGAATAAAATAAAAATTACAGGGTAAACTCAACGAAAGTTAGAAACTTCCTTACCAAAAATAAAACAAGAAGAATCATAACAAAGTATTGTTTTCATCATTGCTGTTAGGTACCATTAAATCAGTTCTGGCTCACTGGACTATGTAGAGCAGAAGGAAACACTGGCCAATCTTCCACCATCCTCACAATTCTTACATGGGCGCCCATTCCTGCAGTCACCATCTCCTCAAAGGTCTTCCTCTCTTTCACTCACCCTCTACTTTGCCAAAGATGAAGTGCTTTTCTAGGACTGACCTCTTTTGAACCTTTCTTCTATACTCTCTTCTATACTTTCTTCTATACTCTCTCCCAATCCCGGCGCTCAACCCCTAAGTGAAAGGTTAGTGACTGAAAGCTATCTAAAGATGCCTCAGAAGGCACCGGGGGTAATCTGCTTCTGAAAGGTTATGGTCCTGCAAGCTTTTTGGAGCAGTTCTACTCTGCATACATGAGGTTACCACAAGTCAGGATCAACTCAATGACAGCTAACAACAATATTTCCTTCCCAGATGTCTGTCCCCCAAATTAGCTTCCAGGGCACTCCTTTCTGTGTGTTTGTGTGGAACACTTGCAACTTAAGGGTAGGAGGGTAATATCACTGGCAATATTCCAGATAGTCAAGTTTTCCATTGCTAATTCACATTTGCTGAATGAGTTCTTTCTATATGCCTTATGGTAGCCAGCACTGCAGTATCTTGCATATTTCATATGCAAGTTCAATGAGCACCAGTCAATTGATTTTGTGAGATAGCATAAATACGTAAAAACGCTTTGCTACTGAGGCACCAATTCAGTCTTGCATGACTGTCTCCAAAATAGAACATATTTAAAAACTCCTCTCAATTAGTGAATGGCTGCAGACAAGTTCTATCAGTAATATACAGGTGTCTTAGTGTTGATAGGGTGCTTTCCAAAATAAAGGTTCAATTAAAGTAGTAATGTTTGAGGAGATCAATCTGGAGATCTACTGGGCCCATGAAAGAAAGGTCAGCTTACATAATTATTATAATTATTTAGTAGTAGTACTAGTAGTATTTTACCGCATAATTGAATTAATTGAAAGATTTTCTCAAGGGCAAAGGATGATTCCAGGGACTTATTAGGAAGATGTTTGAAGAAAATCTAAAACTAAATCAATGAAGAAAGCTCAAGAAACTTGCACCAAGAATTTTTCTCTATTAATACAACGCACGTGCTTATTCTTCAAAGGTAGCAAGAATGATTCTATGAGAATTTTCTGGGGAAACATTACTCCATTCACCCTACAGACTTGGCCTTGCCCATTCAGAATTCTTCTCACACCCCCACCCCCAAACTCAAGGCCCATTTAAAAGAAGCATGATTTGAGTCCCCTAAGGATGGCTAAACTGCTGTTTCGACATGGTTCCCAAGTCTTCGGAAAAGGGCTGCGAGACACAAAACACTGCCTTCAGAACTGCATAGACCTAGATGGAGGATTTGTTGAGAAAATAGCTTCACCTTTTGATCTCTTTGTTCATTGTTTTCCATTAGTTTGTAGCAATACTTTTTAACTTAGCCTCATGTATCATGGGGGGGGGGGGGCGAGAAGGAGGCTGCACACCAAACTGAATTTCTTTTCAGAAAATACACAGTGCAAGAACTTGGTTTAAAGTCCAAATGCTTCCGCACCCTGCCCTGTGATATCTCTATCCTGGGGCATCTGATAAGGTAGTAGAAGAGTAATTTACCTTTGTACCCTCATTGCAATACAGAACCCTCTTAGCTTTTCGGTCTTTTCCACTGGCTGACTTGGTGTGGAGTTCTCCAGAGCTTAGAGTCATCTTTTACATATCAATAGAAGATGCTGGTTGGATTGAGGACCCTGCTGAACAATGCCGTTCTGAGGAATGGTCACCACTTCATCGTGCGGAATTTTCAGTAAGTGCTGGTCTCATTTAGGATTTGGGTCTGATGGAGGAACTGGAATGAGAAAGTGAAATTGTATTCTGCAGAGGCTTGCAATCACAAGAGGCTTCTTTCTTCGGTGGGTAGCGCTCCCCGTTCCACTCTTATTGGAGACAGCTGTCGCTAATTCCAGCCAAGCTTGCATGGCTCAGCCTGTGCATAATCAGGTTTCATCGGGGCTGTGGGAGAAGCAAACTGGTAGAAGGTAGAACAGTGAAAATATTCTTAACATCTGATTTTGCATACATTTTAAAGGAGCACCTGGTTGAAGAAAGTAGGCGGAATGAATTGACACAGGCCCTTTACTCGTGTCTGGGTTCCATTGAAAACAACACATCGCCCTGGGAACATTGGGATTTAAGAGTGCTGGCAAAACTGGCCTCCAGCAGCAACTGGATAGTTACAAAACTGTGACAGAGGAGCCTTATATGTAAGGCACATGGTGGATTTTATTTTGAAATTCAAATATAAAATCTATCCCTGAAGTTCTTGGTGGCATGCACAAAGGAAGCCTGGCACCAATTAATTTGCTGCAAAAGTTTATAGCCAATTCTGGCTTTTATGCATGTAATTAGTGAATGCCGTGTGGTGTGTGTCAGTCGGATAGACATCAGGGAAGATGAGTTAATTGGATAAGCAAGATCGTCAGGTACGGACACCATTGCCAAAAAAGCTCCTGGTGTAGTCACATGTTAGCAATTAAATAGAATTTCCCCAGGGTGTCTTTGCAAGCTAACCTAATCACAAAACCATCTCACTTATTTCATAAAAGGGACTGTGATAGAGGTCGTAATAGAGGTCCAGGGTCTCTGTCTTCCTCTGGGCGGATTTGTATCATGAACTCTTTTAATCCCAATATTAACACGGGTTCCTTCGTAAATAAAAGGCTTTCCAAAACAAGAATGACACTGTAAATGGCATTGTTAACTAAACCCAGACGTTTACACCTAGATGGGACTCCAAGTTCACTCAGTAATGCCTTCTCTTATTTTAATGATAAAGGAAATAAACTCATGATCGATTAAAGGGTTTACAGATTAGTTCCACATAGACCCTGTAGCCCAAGCACCTGAAGAAAAACACAGGTTTGGGAGTCCAGAGACCTGGTTTCCTCAATTGCTAGTTATCTGACCTTGAGACAGTGACTAATCGTGTCTGAAAAAACTAGTTTGCCTTTAAAATGAGGACAAGAAAAACACCACCTGCCCTGCCTACACCACAGGGTGGGTCAGTCAGTCAACAAATATTTATTTAGCACCTACTTTTGCAAGATTTTGTGGCTATGGAGGTAAATGGATCTTTCATTCCAGCCTCATGAAGTCTTAGCCTAGTGATAATCAGAGATAATATGTGGGAAAACTCAAAGGTGACAGACCAATGTTAATTCTTTTATTGTTCTATTTCTTGATTTGTGTGATAAAAGTTCGTTCCAGAGTTTTTATTTCTCAGATGAGAAAAATGCAAGAAAAAAAATCAAAGCTTGACATTTAAATGTACACATCTCCCTGAAAATCATAGCAATGGTTGATGCTTTACAAATGGTACAAGGTAAATTTTACAGGTCAAACCTCGTTCAGGCCTTTGGGGTGTGTTGATATACATGGATCTTCTGGTATCTATATTCAATAGCCAGACCACGTTTCTGAAAATCCCAACTTGTCATTGCTCACAATGAACGGGGGTTAGGGCAAAAGTACTGCTAAATCTGCCCACATTTCAAAACATGAAAGCCTTTGGTCTATCTTGTTATTAGGAGCTCAGGGCTGAGCCCCGGTGGCGTAAGTGGTTGAGTGCGGAACTGCAGCCCGCGGGCTTGGCGGTTCAAATCCTGGCGGCTGGGTAGCGCCCACGACCACCAGAGGCAGTGATGCCCACAAAAAACAACAACAACAACAACAACAAAAGAAACTCAATAATGCAGGTCTCTATCGAAAAGCAAAATAATGAGCAAAAGAGTGGCACGTTCATATGTCATGGATGTCTTTCTCAATTACTTTTATCATAAATCACGCTACCTGCCAGCTAGATGTATGCAGAATTGCTGAATGTCCAGTAAAACCTCCAAAAATTCCAAACCAGACTCACTGTTGTAAGTCCACTGCCCTGCTGGGTTCAGAAACTAATTCTTTACATGAGTAAAAAGGCTCATCTTTTTCAAGCTGAGTGGCTGGTGGTTTTGAACTGCTGATATTGCTGATAGCCACCCAGCACACAACCCATTATGTCTTCAGGCTTTCCCTCTCCCCTCAATAACACAACTTTGAAAACACCCTCAGAAAGAGCGATGCTTCCTGCCAATGTTGCCTGTGTTACAGTCTTACTTGTCCTCTAACTTTCCGCTGGCTCCATTCTGTCTCTTGGAAAAGAAGGAGGAGCCATGTTACAAAATATATCACATGAGTTGCCTACTAGAGAATAATAGGAAATAGGTAGTTGGAGTTTGACAATAACCCCAAAAAGGGGGTTCTGAAGTAAGTAGTCCTATCACCAGGTACACCATAAAATAACAGGATCAATCATTTTTAGTCAATTCATTTCCTTTTCTATTCTTCTTCTTCTTCTTCTTCTTTTTTTTTTTTTTTTTTTTTTTTACAAAATCAATAGAATAAAACAGCAAAGCTTTTCATCTCACAAACAAGGCTCCAGAGCCTGGTTCTGCTTGGAGAATAGAGTGTCTTATGATTTGTTGGCTATTAGGAAAACCACTTATAGCTTTTAAAGAAACCACTAAAAAATCCCTTTCTTCATCAGAGCAGACCAATTTGTAAGTGCACTTCAATTTCATCTCACAAATAGAAATCTCTTCCGAGAATATTGAGCTAAGCCACCCAATTCTGTGGAAGTTATGGATTGGAGTCTACGTGATGGCTTCTCATGTATTTCATTCCAGACCTCTCAAAGGGCTCAAATAACTCACTGTGTTTCTTCTTCCTCCACACATGTGCCCACATGTGCCCGTCTATGTACATGTGGACACAAAAGATCAAGCAGTTACAGGCTGTCTATGTTCATGAGTCAAGGAAAGAAGAGTGTTCTTTGACTATTCACATTTTGAGTCATAACTGAAAATGAGTGCCTTGAAAAAGCCCTATTTCTCGATTTAAGGAGCCAAAAGTATAGTAGTTTGAAAGTGCATGATACTTTGTGAGAGAACAAGGTGGCAATCTGCGTGCATACAAAATAACAACCCTCCGAACCTTCGAGGGAATTTTTACTCTGTGCCACAGGCTCTTGGCAAGTCGGAACCAACTGCCACTGGATTTTCTTCCCTTGCCTTCAGAAAACCATATGGATGAGGCCCCAAATCACTGCCACCAAGCCAATTCTGACTGAGAATGCCCCTAGGAAGGAAGTCAAACTGCTCCCATGGGTTTCTGAGACCACAGATCTTTACAAAACTGAGAGGCCTCATCTTTCTCCTGCTCGGGCTATGGGGTTCAAATTGCTGATTTTGTGGCAACTCACCATGCCACCAGAGTGCCGTATGTATAGTCAGGAGCCCAGAAATGAAATGAATTTGTGATGGTATCCTTGGCCAATAGTAGTTTTGGTGTTATTGTTGTTTTTTTAGTTTATTTTGATAACTCAGCAATTTAGTGAAGTTAAAGAAGTCGAGGTAGCCGTAGCTTTAGAAGAATTTCTGGTTATTAAGCCTTTAATAATGTGTCTGAACAATTTTTGGATGAGGAGAATTTTCATGACTTCTGGATATTTAAACACCATGAAACTTTAGAAACAACCCAGTTACCTAATTATCAACATGGGTATGTAACAATAATGAGGAACGTTGCAAATAATACTTTATTCATAATTTAAATTCTTCTCAATATTAGTTTTATTATGATTATTAAAGCAATTTATGAATGGCTTGTGGATTTTTGTTTTGCTTTGTTTTTCCAAGTGAGTGGGATCAGATTCAAGGTTTTTTGGAAAATAAAGATACCCTTCTTTGTGTGTATTTAAATATACCTTCTTGTTAGAAAACAAAGATATGGGGTTAAAGTTAAGCCACAAAGAATTCACAGGCTCTACTGTGTTTTTAAATTTCCTGAGTGTTGTGAAAGATGGAGACATTAAGAATCACTGATTTTGTTCACTTCATTAACTTTTCAGATAAAAGTTGAGGCTAGAGGTGATGTATGACTTTTCCAAGATCATAATTTTTTCCTGAGTCTGCTAAACTAGGACTACAATACAATACCCAAAGCCCTTTTTTAATTGATTTCATTATATTGATCTTTTCACATAGATTGTGTTGGTCAATTTACCTTTGCCAATATTATCTTTTTACTTGATCATAGGGAGTTAGGTTTTGTTTTTAATATCTCTTTTTCATGTAGAATAGCTCATCTCTTTTTTGAAAAAATAGTTTTATTGGCATATGCTTCCCATATAATACAATAAATTGTTTTATCCTATTGAAACGCTTGGTGCAATCATCACCACGAGTATTTTCAGAACACTTTCTTCTCATACTCGTTATTGTACCTGTCATTTACCCCATCCTCCTCTGTCATGAATCCAGTTACTGTCTCCATAGGTCTATCTATCCTGGATTTTGTACACAGAAAATCACACAAAACAAAACACAATCATACAAAATCATACATGCAAACAACAGCAACAAAAAAATCAATAACAATGACTGACTAGATGAAACATAGAAAACCCCTTTGGTTTGGTTTTGTTTTTTTGTTTTTTGGGGCATCACTGCCCTCTGGTGGTGGGAGTAGGAGGTCCAGCATTGCTGCTGGATTTGAACCTCCTACCCAGTGGGCCGCAGTCCCGCGCACAACCACTACGCCACCGGGGCTCAGCCAGAAAAATCTTAATCAAAGAGAAAGCCCAAAATATTGCAATCTAAACTTTAAAATGGGTAAAAAGAAGATCAGATGTTAGGGCACTACACTTTATCCTAGCCACATCAGCCATAATTATTGTACAATGTTCTTTGCATAATATCAGAAACTTAATCCATGTGAGACCCTGCAGATGGATTTTGAGCTTCCACTGCCATTCATAACCTTTTGCAAAATAAATGTTCACAATCTAAGCTCTCATACCATTCCCACCTTCTGATTTAAGTTTGATTATTTATAATCTCTGCATCGCAAGGCTAATGTGCTTCTTCCATGTGGACTAAACTGAGGCCTCACTTAGATTGCTCTTTGAAATAATATAAGCTTTTAAGACCCAAAATGCTATTCTGTCTGATAACCAGGCACCAATATCCTTTTGTTGTCAACTCAGTTCTGATTCATAGTGACTGTACAACAGAACAAAACACTGACAGGTCCGGTGTCATCTACATAATTGTTCTTGTTTGTGACCATTGATGATCCTTTTTGTAGGTATAGCCAAAAAGAACTAAACTTTTTTTTTAAAAGAAGATATGTCCAAATTCTTGCATTAACCTGCAACCTTGAGCACAGCAGGCCCATTGGCTCCTCTGCTGTTATGCGTCTAGAAGCTAAAACCTTTATCTCAAATTCTCCTTGGGGATCAAAATATCATTTAACACTGACTTTTTCCTGCTCTGGCAAAATCGGTTTCTCACTGGCCATTTACTCAAATCAAGTCTTTTATCATCCAAAAAGTTTACAAATATATGCAGGAACACTTTCAAGGTGCCCCTCCACCCCCAGATAATTTACCAGAATGGGAAATCACAGACTCCAGCAATGAAAGGCTTCATTCTGTCTTCCATTAAATAACTAGGAAGATATTTGGGCAAAGCCAACGCAAGGATCTATTATTACCTTGGCTTAACTTCTTAGCAGTGAGTGATTTGGGGTTGAGAGAACTCTGTAATTATTTTTGTAAGAGATTAAATTAATGTAAGGGACTAGTCTTGCCTTTCCTGAATGTTCTGGCTCCATCCAGGCAATAATGACAGCTTTGATGGAAAGTCTGTACACTGTTCCCGGTTTTCTTCTTCATTGTTTCCTGAAGAATGATAATGTGGTTTGAGTCTGGTTTACCAAGAAGACATTAAAGTTGAGATGCTGCCCTTCCGTCTGTGCTCATGAACCAAAGTGACACATCTCTAACTTATGCAATAAGGACTTCAAAGCTATATATGCCAGAAAATGTACCTGTGTATCATCATAAAGAAAGAAAATGCTTACAAGCCCTCCTGACATAGACAAGAAGGAAAGAGGTCCCTGGTGAAAGTGATTCCACATGGTGCCCTTGGGGAACTCTGCTACTCCCCTCTGTTTTTTTAAGTAGCATAGGAAAGGGGTGAGGCCACCTCACTGTGGAGCCAAGAGGAGGTTCACAAGAAAGTAATAAACAGGATAGGAATCAAAGTAGGACCATTGTGTTTGCTTTCCTTCCAGTGATAACTTTTCCTGCTTGCTCATGATATCTATGAAAAATACTTCTTTTCCCAAGTGGACATTTCCTGCCCCACCTTTTACATAGAAGAGTGAAGGTTGGGGACTATAATGATTTTTCAGCGGTATAAACAATATAATCCCTTTTATAAATTTAAGTGCAACTGATTTTACTGTCCAATTAATTGTTCACATGCCTGCACGAGCAGATCCTGTAGTATGAGTTTCTACCACGTCTCCCCCTTTGCCCTCGAGATTCTTGTAGACCCTTCCTCCCAATTGGTGGGGAGAGTGGAACGCAAAATATTGCTGTTGTTTACTCGTAGTGCCCTTCAGATTCTGTCCTCAAGCTTCTTCGAGTAAGCACTGCTCCCCCTAGCTTCTTTCATCGCTTTTGCAGGTTTCACACTTGACCCAGAGTGCTGTGCTTAGTATCCAAGCTATTTCTAACCACTCTTCCCAGTAGTGCAAGCATGTGCCAGAATGGTTGTGCCCTAAAGGATTTCTGGTTTTGCATCACACTGAACAAGGGTTATCCCTCCTCGTGACTCTTAGCCTTTGTTTTCACTTGGACCATAGTCATGGGCTCCCATTTGTTTGCGGTGACTGTCATGTCTTTTCTCATCAGCGGAACTTCATCAGGACATCACAAATCTGTGACAAATTTTTGGAATTTCACTCTCAGAAATCTACTGGGCTTCCTGGACCGAGATCTATTACTTACTTATCTATTTAGGAAATAGGTCAGGAGTGCCAAGAGCCCTGGTGGTGCTGCCTGGTGTTTGGCTGCTAACTTCCAAGTCAGCAGTTCAAACCTAGCCATCATTCCGAGGGAAAGAGATGAGGTTACCTGTTCCCCTAAAGATTTATAGTGAGTGCCTAGTAAACCCTGACTCAGGTCACTATGAGTCAAAATGGACTCCACAGCAGTGGGTTTGGTTTAGGTTTAGTAGTGAGTGTCTCCCACATAGCAGGTCTGACGTAAGCATTGGGTGTGTATTAGCGAATAACTCAGGAAGAATTTCTGACTGCATGAATAATATAATTTATTGGCAATAGAAAATGGAAGCAATAAGCAGACACAAATATATAATTTAAAATTGCAATAACTGTAACTGAAGAAAATCAGTAGGAAAAAATGAAGACCTACATTGGCAGTATCTTAAAAGATATTTAAATTTCTTACAAGCGGTAGTATTTCTGTGCCCAGCCTATGGATGAGAAGAAGCTAGTATTGAGACCTCAGAGGAGAGTGTCCTGGACAGAAGAAATGGTGTACAAAAGAATCCTACGATAGGAAAACATTTGGAATGCAGCCAGTTCTTTCTTTGTTCCTTGTATGCACAAATTTCAATGACCTCCGTTTCGTTAAATAATACCAAGCCCCGCCCCCCAACATAACTAAAATTTCCGTTTGTTTCTCTTTTGTCCACAAATCACACATCATGATCAGCGATCAATCACACTCCTCTTTTCAAGGGCTGTCAGTTGTTGTGCATGTGTTACTGACTTCTTGAACAGACAGCAAACGTCTTTGGTTGTGCAATAAATCCACATGATGTTTTCCTAAGCTGGAGAATTGAAAAATAGAATTGACTAAAGAGGATGAAAATGTCACAAAAACAAAAAACAAAATGAAACACTGAATGTTAAAGTCTAATCGAATATCAGTGGAGTCCAACACTGGGAATATTAGCATTACTGCAATCTAAGACTCTTGACACTCAGCCAGAAGAACCTAGTGAAGGATAACATGGAGATAAATGAGGAAGGTGGTTGGAACAGCAAAAAAAGTAAAGATATTCTAGAAGAATTGAAATCAGGAAGAAGTTTATCTTTGCCTGAACTTCTCAGAGATCCCTCACAACAGTGAAAATACAAAGGGTAATATGTTGGGAGCAGATGAGGTGTTAGAAAGCAATCTGACAAATCACCAGGACATAAAAAAGATGATTCCTCTGTGTTTTAAATGATCTGAAAAGAAAGCACTGTTCAAACTCTTCCTAATAGTTTATACAAAGAAGTAAAACATGCTAACTTCAAGCTCTAAAATTGCATATTGATTAGTATATGTGAATTTACCATTTTAATTTTGTATATTATGTTTTAATTTTGTCTTCTTGACATATAATTCAAATATCATACAATTCAATAGTTTAAACATTGAAAGGTGCTGTTCAATCATCACTGCAATCAATTTTAGAACAAGTTTTTCTTACCTATACTTGTGTACTATTAGCTGTCCATTTCCCTCCAATATCCCCAACACCAACCCCAAGAAACTATTAATCTAGTTACTGTCTCTGTAGTTTCACCTATCCTGGATTTCATATAGAGAAAGCAAACAAAAACAACATAAAATAAAACCAATAACAGCAACAAAATAAAATATACATTTACCTCAATTGAAAAGTTAACAGAAAATAATAAAAACTAGAATAAATTGAATATGGACCCAAAGGGAGAACAAATGATACAGTATTACATTTTCATTTAACTGCATCTGCCATAATCACCTTTATGATGCTCTGTGTATGGTATCAAGACTATTCAAACCCTTGACTCTACACTCAGAGGGAATTCACCAGAGGTTTGATCCATGTGTGGGTCACACAAACTGGGTATTCACAATTTAAGCTCTAAAACCACACCCTCCTTCTAATTTGGATTTAATTATTTGCGGTCCTTGGATCACACAAGCTGTCATGTTTCTTCCATGTGGACTTAGCCAATACCTCATTTAGATGCTTGTGTATTTTGAGACAAGTCTTTAAGACCCCAGACACTATTCTTTCTGATAGCCAGGCACCATCTGCTTTCTTCACCATTTTTGCTATAGCACCCATATTTTCATTGATCTCTTAATGAAAGCAGGTATGGAGTAGGGTGATGGCATAAGGATTAATTGTTATTAGATTAGGCTGCAATTAAATGTGAGCTCGAAACCCATTCATGTATCCATGGTTTATATATGTCCCTGATTCACTTAAGAGACATCCTTTTACTAGGGAACATTCTAAATCATCTCCACGGGGCATGTGATAATTCTATTGATAGTGTCATTAAATTATCCCATATTATAGTATTTTAAATACTGCACAGAAAAGGAAAGTACACATCTATAGAGCAGCTTTTTAGACCAAAATATATGGATTGTTGACGTGTACAGATAAAAAACTCAAGTGATTGGACACTATTTACACAAACAATGAGGGTTGGATATATGTCAGGGGAGCCAGCTCCTAACAAATTACCACAGGTTCAGTAGGAACAATTGTACAGCAATAATGAATAAAGGTTATAGCAAAGTCATAGAAAATGAGCGAGATGGAAGATAAAGTAAAATGACACGTTTCTTGGTAGCATGCTCACCTCTTGGTGGTACAGGGCAGGAGAGGTGGGGGGAGGGGAAGAAGGACAGGGGCAGAGACAACAGGGGAGAGAAGAACTGGGGACCATGGGACAGAGGGCTGCGGGAGAGAGCCAGGGAGTGAGCAGGAGAGAGTGATTCATTGCTAATGAAGGCTTATATATTTGGGGGAGTGGGTAAACCCTCTAATTACAGTTAAGACCTATGTCACAGGAAATGGTTAAACTATAGGTTCTATAGTAATGGGAAGAGGACATTCTCACTGTATGCATGCAATAGGAAGTGGAGGGATTCGGGTACATAAGTGACAAGATGGGCAGATCTTAGATTCAGGTTGACAGTCTAACTTTGGATGTCACCAAACAGGTTTGACCTGTTCTCTAATACTGCATGGAAACCATTATCAGTAGGGTATGAACCCCACCTACAGTGGATCAGACAGCAGTCTGATAACTGAATGTCTTTGGGGAGATTATCTCTAAGCAACTGACTTCCTGCCATGTGCTGGAAAATAGCCTCTAATGTTTTGGTATATCTTTGGGGGAGACAAAGCTGGGGAAAAGCCTTTTGCCTCCCACAGATATAAGGAAAACTTTCAATACGTCATCCACAAACGCAGAATTAGGCCTTCTAGAATGAGATATCATGACAAAACGAAGAGGGAATGAAAATAGTAAAATATGTACTAATCTAAGCATCCAGTCATTGGATACCCTCAAAGCCAATGATCAATAATCTACAAATTCAATAATCTACAAATCTATTAACTTGGAGAGAGCAATCGTCTGATTCTTCTCACACTAGAGAATCTCAGCTTTTTTTTGTTTTGGGGGCATCACTGCCCTCTTGTGGTGGGAGTAGGAGGTCCAACCTTTGCTCCTGTGGAGCTGGAATTGAACCTCCATCCCAGTGGGCTGCAGTCCAGCACACAACCACTATGCCACCGGGGCTCAGCCCGAGAATCTCAGCTTTAATTCCAAGAAAGTATTTCAGTTACTTTCATCCGCTACAAATGAGTTTAAGGTAAAATCTAGTTCACTTAGTAAAGTTTGTGAGTCAGAGACTTCTGGTGTGACCTATGAAGAATATTGTGCACTTCAAAAAGACCAAGTCTAAAGTCCTGGTTTACTAGAACACGCATAATGAATCACCAAGCGCTAAATGGAAACTAAGTCAAAAG
Organism: Nesogale talazaci; assembly: GCA_004026705.1. Lineage (NCBI taxonomy): Eukaryota > Metazoa > Chordata > Mammalia > Afrosoricida > Tenrecidae > Nesogale > Nesogale talazaci. The sequence goes on along the minus strand of PVJH01005094.1, from coordinate 30,811 downwards.
TGCCCAATTAAGGACATAATATCAGGTGTATTCCCTTTTCGTCTGTCTATATAAGTCACGTTAAGATTTTTGTTTCCCATTGGCAGGTTTCTTCACCTTCGTTAACCACCAACAGAGGTACAACCACTCCCTTCTCTGGATTTGAATTTCCAACCTTAGAGGAGTATCTGTTGATTTGAGATGACCATAGAACAATGTTATGTGGCAGCAACTGAATGGCCCTCTCCCTCTCCCCACAGCATGAGAAACTGACCCCAACTGAGGGGAGGTTTCCTTGGTCAAAGTTATTTTTAAGTTGTTCAAAAGGAATAAAGAAAATTTATAAATTATCAATGGTTCATGAGGTAGGGGGGTGTAAATGTGCTGAAACCAAGGACTCAAATAGGAAGAACATGTTTTGAAGAAGATGATAGCAGCAAATGTACAAATGTGCTTAATATAATTGAATGGTGGATTGTTATATGATTTGTAAGCGCTCCCCCCAATAAAATGATTAATAAAAAAATGATTTTCACAAAGGGGTGGTGATATGCACATTAAAAGCACTAGACTGGAACACTGACTCATTACTTGGGAGATCAGATTAGATCATCACAAGATCCAAGAACAGTTGCCTGTCTTTGGCTGGGTTATTGTCCTTATGTAGGGGTCTCATACAATATTTTTCCTTTTATAATTACCGAACTCCCTCAGCGTAATGGTTCCCAGGTCCATCTATGTCATGAGGTATTTTATGATTTCATCACTTTTTAATGTATAGTATTTTTTGTTTGTTTGTTTCTGGCATCACTGTCCTCTGGTGGTGGGATTAGGAGGTCCAGCCTTTGCTCCTGTGGAGCTGGAATTGAACCTCCATCCCAGTGGGATGCAGTCCTATACACAACCACTACGCCACCGGGGCTCAGCCCAAATGTGTATAGTATTTTAATATGTATAATATTCCATTGTGTGTACCTGAGTTTCTTTATACTTCAACTGATGAATATTTGGGCTGCTTGCAGTTTTTTTTCTATTGTAAACTGTGACATGATGAACAAGGGAGAACATGCATCTGTTCATGCCATGTCTCTCACTTCTTTGCAGTCTGCACTAAACAAGGGTAGAGCTGAGTTGTATGCAATTTCTATTCTCAGTTGGTTTAGGTAGCAGCATATTTATTTCTGAAATAGCTGTACTTGTTTACAAGTCCACTAGAAGTGTATATGCGTTCCAGACTCTTTACACCTTCTCCAGCATATGTTGTTTTCTCTTTTTAATTGAACTGTCATTGTGGGTGTAAGATAATATTTTATCATGATCTGGGTTTGCCTCTCCCAGATGACCAGTGATTTGTGTTTGTTAGCGATTTGAGCATCCTATTTGGTGCATTATCTATTCGTGTCTTATGTACACTTTTTAATTGGACTGTTCTCTGTTTTTATTGAGGTGTTGCAGAATTCTATATATTTCAATAATTAGTCCCTTGTCCATTGTGTCATTGCAAAAGATGTTTTTCCAGTCTGTGTGCTCCCTTTGTATAATTTTTGTTGTTTTAAATTTCCATATATACGTGAGTCAGGGTAAGAACAAATTGCTATAAAATAATAAGAACCTGTATTAAGTAAAAATATCAAAATCTGAAGCTATTATTTCTCAACATAGCCTCCATCTAAGCCTATACACTTCTAAATATGATGTTTCCATCTGTCTAAGCCTTTTCCCAAAGAATTCTGTAATCCTGGATTTACATTACATCAAAATAGCAGTTTGTGCAACCTTATAAGACTCAAATTGTGTTCCTTTTCAATGTTCCTTGAGTTTGGGGAACAAAAGAATTTGAGAGGGTAAGACTGGGGCTGAATGGTGAATGGGAGAACGGTCACCAAAAAAAATTCCCATAGGATAATCCTTAAAGAATGAGCAGGTGTATTGTTGTGATGGGGGAAAATTCCTTGGTGCAACTTTACCGGTCTTTTTTCATCAATGCAGCTTTCAATTTTCTTGATACATCTTCATAATAAACTCCCAGGATCATCCTGTATCATTTAAGAAAATTTATCCAGATAGCTAGTTGGGGAGCTCAAAAATAGTCACCATAATTTTTTTAATCTGAGCTCTCTCCTTTAAATTTAACTGGCCCAGCAGAGCTCCTGGGATACCACTGTTTTGCATAAACTTTTGTATAATATATATCTTAAATATCTTAAGTGTATTGCTAAGAAAGCTTGTCTGAAAAAAAGGAAGAAAACTTGTCTGCAGTCATCTGCTGATTGCAGAGTCATATATAAACACTTTTTTAAAATTTAGAATAGCCTATGCATGTCTGAACTAAAACCCTAGTAGCAATTCTTTTTAAATTATTTTTGTATTTATAAGCATAGGTAAGAGAGTTTTTAATGTTTGACAAGAAATGTTCAAATCACTGAAGAAAAAATGTGTGCATAAGCAAATGTGGTGACAAGGGCGGATGGTGCCTAGCTATTAAAAGATATAGATTCTGGGGTCTTAAAGGCCAGAAGTGAAATAAATGGCCATTCAGCAGAGAAACAAAAATTCCATGAGGAAGAAGCATATTAGCCTGTACAATCATGAGGTATCGTTTAGACCAGGTAACAGGCATCGGAAAACCCTTAACAATCAAACAAAGAAACAAAGTCATATGAGTGAAAATGAGGGGGGTCAGAGCAGAGACCCAAAGCCCATCTGTAGTCAATGGAACATCCCCCATAGAGGGGTCACAGAAAGGAGATGAGTCAACCAGGGCACAGTAAAGCACTGATGAAACATACACTATTCCTCTGGTTTCTTGAGACTTTCTCACACTCCACCACCATGGCCCCAGCGATACCTCTCACTTCAGACTAGACTGGAGCGTGTACCTAAGTGTAGATAAGAGATAAGCGCTCACAACACACACACAACCCAGGAGCAAGAATGAGAATAGCTATACCAGATGAGTAGGAAAAGGGGGGAGGAGAAGGGGAAACCTCTCATAATGATCCACGCACATCCCTCTCTGGGGAAGAACAACGGAATCTACGGGGGAAGGGAGACAGTAGTAAGTGTGAGATATGAAACTAATAATAATTTATAATCTATCGAGGGGTCATGAGAGTGGGGGGTTGGAGAAGGGAAAAGCAGAGTTGATATCAGGGGTTCAAGAGAATGTTATGGTCTAGAAAAGAATTATGGCAACATATGTACAAATATGCCTGATACAATTGATGTATGAATGGTAATAAGAATTGCTAGAGCCCTCATTAGAATGATAAAAGCTCAAAGTTTGTAGAGCTGTTATTTTTTTTTCTAGTTGATTGTTGAGGTTGCTTTGCACAGTTTCACAGTGGATTGTAAAGCAAATGGTAGAATGTCTACTACAAAATATATAATAATTATTCTATGGTATATCTTGAGTAACGTAGTATATAGAACCTGAGTCAAAACTTGCTAGCTACCCATTATCTCAAGTGCAGTGCTAAGACAAGAGTGAGGACAAAGTTGTCTATTGCTGCTCTAAGAAGGCTGTAATTACAAAAAGAGATTCTTCTGAACACTTGAGGCCAAAGATAGTTTGACATAAAAATTCTGCTATGAAATGTAGAAAAATCAAAGTTAAAAATCAAAGATCTGGCAGGGGAGATACCATGATCACTTATTTGGATTTCCCAGGGTGAGGCTTATCCATTGCACTTGGGATGTGCTGACCCCTGTGATTTTCTCAAATGTGGAAAGTTGATTCTATAATTTGTGGTAGTGCGGGGACTGTGTTCATGCTTTCCCCTGGTTTATAAAGAAATAAAAAAGAGAAAAAAGGATTCATTCAAGATGACTGTATTTTTCACTCTGATAGTTCAAACCCACCAGCCATCTGAACGGAAGTAATGAGAGTGTTTGCTTCTATGAAGGCTGATAACCTCAGAAATCCAGGTTCATTCTATCTGTCCTATAGAGTTCCTTTGTGTCAGAATTGACTAGATGACAGTGAATTATTTATTTATTTACTTACTTACTTACTTAAGTGATTATTTTTTTCTGATCCCATAAAGATGTACAATCTCAGAGAACCATAAGGAAGTCAAATTCTGTCCTATTTAAGATCACTGTCAGTTAACATTCACCCAAAGACAGAGTGTTTACTTATTCTCAAACTTTCTGCCTATGGAAAATGGAGCAACATGTCTGTGTTAGTCTGGGTAGTCTAGCGGAACAAATTCAAGGACATGCATATCAATATACGGAAAGGGTTTATATACAAAAGGAATGGGACATAGAGAAAGCATCCCAGCCCAGTCCAGTTCAAAGTCATAAGTTCAATATTAACCCATATGCCCTATATCAGTCTATAAAGTCTTCTTCCAACTCACGAAGTCACAGGTCAGTGGGTGCAGAATCCCGGTGCTGGCAGGGCACCTCGCCTCCAGGGCTCAGGGTCCATCAACAGCAGAAGCAACACATCGTTGGCCGCCCCAGCTTCAGAGGTCTGGCTCCATCAGGGCAAAGCTGTGTGGTCTCTCCGCTGGCTCCTCCAGCTTCTCGAACGCTGACAGTTTGTCTTGTCCGTGATTAATGGTTTCTAAGACTAACTCCCAACAACTGGGGAAGATAGATTCTCATCTTCACAAGGGAAATATCGTGAGATTTCGCAGGAGTCTCAGGAGAAAGCCATGCCCACATAGAGGCCTCATTGGCTGGTCAATGGCTATCTCCAGATTAACAGGCTAGACTCCACCCCTACATTTCAATCATACAATTGACATAAGCACATGACTGCCACTATGTCATAATGCCATCCCAGCAGCACATTATCCTGAATCCCAAGCCTAACCTTAATATCACTGCTCCATTCCGCGCCCCCCCACCCCCATTTAGGAACTTCTGGAGCAGTTTTTAAAACTTTTTATTTTGAATTAGGTAAACATCTGCAGAGTTTACTGTCTGTTTAATATGCAACAATCTCTACACATTTTATTTCAACCCATCCTTTACAACCCCCTCAGTATACGATCACTTATTCCACTCCTTCCCTGTGTTTTCTGTTTCTGAGCCTCTTTCTTTCCCAACCCTCCACCATTCTACAAATGCTGTCATTTTCATCATAAACAATTGATTATTCTTAAAAGAAAGTGAGCTCAGTTCTAAACCTAAAGGATGACAAAGGATTATAGTCTTGGGGGTTTCCCCAGTCTCTATCCTAATTTTGAATTCTATTCCATACTTTTCCAACTGTATGTGGAACTTTCTAATGATTGAAGTGAAAAAGATTGGAAGTAGGCTAAAAGTGTTACAGATCATTTTTCTCTCTTTCCTGTTTTTCTTCATGGAAAGATGAGGGAGGGGAGAAAAACTTAATTCTCTGAATTTTTCTCATTTTCTTTCATTTCCACATCTACTCAGATTCGACAATAGCAAGGCACTTCTCTAAGCACAATAAAATAATCTGAAATGAAATCAGTAGGCCTCTGAATGTTCAGAAGGGAAAGGATACAACAAACTCCAGCAGGAGCTGAAAATGAGGGAGAATTTTGGATCTCATAAGAGTCTTTGGAAGTGCAGTTTTTGTGCGCTCCAAAATAACCATGATTCTGAGTTTGAGCCCTGGGCAAAATATAACACCTCAAAATTAGCTCATGAGTTGTTTTTCCTGCTGTTGACAGATGTAAGTTCAACAGTTACAGAGATGCCTCCTAAATTCCTTGAAAACCAGGGAGTGCGGTTTTCCAGCAATGTGTTTTTTCTCTTTTAAAGTAATAGTAGAGGAAGTCTTAAACCATGGAATTTTAATGCATTACTGTAAGATGTTGAGTCAAAAAAACTATATTCTGTTGCTTGGATCTTACTCCAGAAGAAAAGTATTTTCATAACTTCATTAAATGGCAATGGTTAAATTGTTATGCCTTCATTTCAAACCAGAAGTTTTAAACCTGTGCCATTGATCCCAAAACAAGGCTCCAGTTGACCCAGAAAATGCATGAATGAAAGTCACTTAAATGGTTTACATATCAACAATAGCAGGGTTTGTATGTTCCATGTGTTTCTTAATATTCTCACCAATTGATACTAACAGACATGAACACATAATCAAAGCAGCTCCTCCTCTACAATTTATTGAAAGTCAGCCCTCAACACAAGGGTTTGTTTCTAAATAAATAAATAAACAAATAAAAAAATAAATTTACAGATGAAAATAACATTTTTTTCTCCCTAAATGCCATGTTTTTCTAAGTGATAGCAAATAGGTGGCTACTACAATCAAGATTCAGGCTACAGTTTTGCAAGCTATTTGCTAGTGTTTATTTGTTGTGCTGGCGTTAGGTGCCATCAGGACTGTTCTCACCCATAGTGGCCTGTGTACAACAGAACAAAGCACTGTCATGTCCTTTCATGTCATAATTGTTCCAGTGCTTGAGTTTATTCCTGCAACACTGTGCCTGTCCATCTCGTTGAGAGCCTTCTGCTTGTTCTCTGTCCTACTTTACCAAGCATGATGTCTTTCTCCAGGGACTAATCTCTTGAGGTAGTATGTAAGATGACTTTGCCTTGGTCTTCCTTATCCAATGTCCAACTGGAGTAATCTAGCAATCATGGAGTAATCCAGGAATACATGTTTTCCGTTTTAGGGACTTCAAACCCCAAAGCAAAAATCACTGCAAGTGAGTCAGCTCTGTCTTTGTGGGAGTGGGCAGTCTCCTCTTTCTCCCAAATGTTATGAACCAACTCTCCCCAAATAGTGAGGGACTATTCTGAACCACTTTAATTAGCAAAATATGATTGTATACTTGCTAATTGTTTTAAAAGTATTTGTTACTTCTTGTACTAAGATTAAAATTTGTATATATTTTGTTATGTGAATAATCTATAAATTATTATAGAGACCAAAAGCCAGACACTGCCATAGAGATAATACTGTCCCTCTAGGATATAGTGGAACTTCCCCTGAGCATTTCTGGGACAGTATTTCTTTATAGGAGTAGAAAGTTTCACTTTTCTTACAAGGAGTATCGGTGGTTTCTAACTGAGGACTTTGCTGTTAGCAGGCCAATGCATAATCTGCTATGCCCTAGGGCATATATTAACATATAGAGGATAAATATACCATTAGTAAGCAAATATATAGTGTGGGAATATGCATCACCAGGGGACTTTTCTTTATTGTCAGCATTATTGTCAGTCAATATTTGAAATCACTTCCTCAAACAAGTAAACCTATGGAAAATTTATACCCCATACATTTTTTAAAAGATCATTTTAGTGGGGGCACTTGCAGTTATTATCACAATCCATACATCAATTGTATCAAGCATATTTGTACATATGTTGCCATCATCATTTTCTAAATGTTTGCATTCTATTTGAACCATAGTATCAGCTCATTTTCCCCTCCCTCCCCCTCCTATCACCCTCATGACCCCATAATAAATTATAGATTATTATTATTTTCATATCTTACACGGACCACTCTCCCCTACAGTCTCTTTAAACTCATGGTATCCCTACTCTCATTTCTGTTCCTGAGGGGATTATCTGACTTGGATTACATGTGTCCTGAGCTCTTCTCTGTCATGCTCTGTTCTAGCCAGAACTGAAAAGCAGGATTGGGGTTATGAAGGGGTGGTACACAGGAAGCCTCAAAGAACCAGAAGAATATTGTGTGTTCCATCGGTGCTATACTGAGCCCTGGTTGACTCATCCCTTCCTCATGAACCTTCAATTGTCTACAGATGGGTTTTGGCTTTCTGCTCTGACCCCTCCACTCTCAATAATATGGTGTTTGTTTGTTTGTTTGTTTGGGGCCTTCTGTTGACCATTATTTGATCCCCTCAATACTTCATGATCGCACAGGCTGGTGGGCTTCTTTCATGGGGGCTCATTTACTCTCTCCTCGATGGCCACTTGTTTCACTTCAAGACCACAGGCATGGTATCTTCTGATAGGTAGACACCATCAGTTTTCTTCACCACATGTGCTTATGCACCCATCTTATCTCCAGCTATTGTGTTGGAAGGGTGAGTATCACATCACAGAATGTCAGGTTTTTAGAAAACTGTGTTGTTGTGCTGTGGGAAGTCTTGAGCAAAGGCCCCAAATCTGCCCACTTTTTCAATGTATTTCCATATAAATATATGTACATAGACCTATATCTCTATTCGTATGAATCAAGATATTTATATGTGTACACACCTATGTTTATACCTCGACCCATAACTTTTCCTCTTAGAAATTTCCCTCAGCTTGATTGCTGTTGCTCCACCACCACCACCAGGATCTCTCGGTCCTCCTCATTGTTGATTTTAATGGCCTAGTTGTTCCCTGTCTATGGTGTTGTTTTCGAACAGCTTCCTCCCCATGACCATCTGGAACCATTGGTCGCCTTGCTTTCTCCTTAGACTTGCTTGCCATGCCTAACTTATAGTGGAGACAAGACAAAAAGAGAACAAAATATTAAATGACAAAAGAGAAAAAGACATGAACAAGCATACGTAATTCCAATTCTGTTCACTGACCTAGACCTTCATGACACTCTCCCCACTGGTCTTGGGGCTGTGTGGGTCCCAGAGGACTCCTTCGGAACTTTACAGCTTGACTTTGCTCTCCTTGATCTGTTTTGTTCCCTTCTTTGTTTATGCCACTGTGAGGGGGTCAGACTGGACTCACTCCCTGTCCTGTGTCCCGAGTATTATCCTCTGTGGAGGTATAGTTCAGCGAGGGGACCGCATGTCTTGAGCAGTTGTCAGCGCTACAGTCCTGGGTTTCAGCAACTATGTGCAGGGAAATTGTCCTCATGTGTGCCAGTATGGGATGTAGTCCTTCCCTTTCTCTCCATCTTGATTTGCTTCTCTGTGGGTTTGGCAAGTCAGCCTCTCTTCTGAACCTATAGGTTTAGTGTTGTCCTCTGTAGCAAGGACTTCTAGGGTTGGGGTCAGTTTGACTCTGATTAGGGCGAGTCCTGTGGACCTCTTTGTTCATGAAATGCTCCATGTGGTTATGTTGCCTTCAAGATTTGGTGTCATGGTACCACATTCCCATTTCTGTGGAACCAGAAATATCACCCTCCCCCTGGGTAAATTAGTGTCCTGCTCCCTCAATGTAATCTTTTCTCTTTCTTTTTCCCTTTTCACTTCCTCCTTCCCTTTCTTTATGCTGGAATTGCATGTATATCCTTGGGTTTGTTTTGTCCCCCACCCTAGTGCCTGTACCTCAACCCATATAGTGTGAGATAAATTACATATCTAGTGCTGGTTATACTTACTTCAGTGGACTAATGTTATATTTATCGTTTTGTTATGAGCTAACTTTGCTTAGCATAATTTCCTCCAAATCTTTCTATGATACAATGTGCCTCATGTGATTCTCAGTGGTGAGTAGTACTTCATTCTGTGTATTTGTCAGTTTCCTGATCCATTCTTCTATCAATGGAAATTTAGGGTTTTTCCCATCTCTTTGTGATTGCAAATTTGACCACAATGAACACGAGAGCACTGATGACTGGTTGTGCTCTATTTCTTACTTCTACTGGGTATATTCCCAATAGAGGGATTGTTGAATTGTAAGGTAACTCAATTTCCATTTACTTTAAAATCACCAGTTCTCTTTTCACAAATGCTGTATGCACCAACATGAACACCAAAAGTGGAAAGAATTCCTCTCTTACCACATTTCCTGTAACAATATCTGTTGCTCTCTAATTTTCTGGTTTGGACTCTCCTCAAGGGTGTTAGGTGGTATCTCATGGTTGTTTAAGTTTGCAATGCTCTGATGGCTAATGATCAGGAGCATTTTCTCATGTTTATTAGCCATTCCAGTCTTCTCCCTAGTGAAACTTCTGTTAAGGACTTTTCTCCTCTTTGCAGGCTAGGAGAGTATTGTAAAACCCTTTTTATGTTGTGTCATTGATAATGTTCCTCTCCTAATGTGAACTCAGACATTTTTTTTAAAAAAATAAAGACAATGGTACATCTTTGAATGGGAGTAGTCATCAAAAATTGTAACTACACATGAGTTGAAAGCACTAATTTCTATTTGAACTTGGATAAACATATCCAAGTTTATCTGTTGGTATCTTATTTTAAATCAATCCATCAACCAATTAATTAAAAAATCCACAAGCCCTAGATCATGTGGAGGTTTGCTACTTTATTAACCAGATTCTCTGGAAGGATTAATCATAGAAAAATTCCACGGAAACATAGAAGCTTTCACTTACTGAAAGTTAAATGAAATAATCAACTGTGCTAGAAAATGGAATATTTATTGAAATATTTTCTTTGTAAGTTATTTAGAAACAACATATGAAGTGTGTCAGTCTCCTATGTGTAATGTTGCCATTATTACAAAAAGACCCACAGAAATCTAACCAGGATTAACTCTTTATCCTAAGTAGCACAAGCTTTTGTCTTAAGCTAGAATGAAAGTGTTATCATTTTTCCACAGTTGTATTACTCCTAGTAAAATTCATATTTAATGCCTGTAATGGGCTACAATGTATCTTTGGTTTTGCATATTTTCTAATTATAGATAGTATTAGGTATTGTTAAGTAAGATAATAGTAGAAGGAATGAAGGCATAAAGACTGTCCATTTTGTAGACTGATTACACCGTAATTACAATTATTGTCACCACAATACAATAGTGTGTTAAAATGAGATTATTTCTGTTAAGTTTTCTCCAAAGCACAATGGCTGTTCATTTTCTCTTCTTTTCAAATGCTAGACCATTCACAATGGTCACCAATGAAGTCAGAAGAGGATTGTTGGAAATCATTATCACTATTTAGAGAGTTCCACTATGAAGGGGATACTTTTCCCTCATTTCAAGGCTAGGAAATGTGAGGGGACTCAGAGGCACTGTAAGCTCATGTCAGTTCTATACATGAGATAGATAAATAAGAGGAGCTGGATTTTCTAATAGCTTAAGAAAGGAGATTGTACTGGATTGTCAGAGCAAAGGACATGGAAGGCTTCTCCAAGAACCAATATGGAATAAAAAGAAATCCTAGCATGGGGTTATTTTAGATTATGCCCAGGTGACTTTCTGGAGGAGTGGGAAGTCCTTATCAGAGGAAGGAGGAGGAAGAAGAGGAAGAGGAGGAATCAAGGATATTGAGAGGGAGGGGTGTAAGGGGAGGAGGGCAGCAGGAAAAGAAATTCCAAGGGCCCCTGTGGATTTCAGAGGAAATGCTACTACTTGCATTAGGAATGCCACAGAGATGCCCAGTAATGACCGGGATTCTCCAAAGAACCTTCAAAGCACCTTGCATGAATCAGCCTCAACTACCACCACCTGGCCCTAGTGCTTCCTCTTTCCTTAGCTGTAACTTTGGGGGACTAAAGGAAGTGAAACAGAGGAAATAGCTCACGTCCCCTATTCCTGCTAGAGAGGAAGCCATTTTAAATCCGGTCTGAATGGAGTCATTATTCTCATCATTTACTGAGATTCTTGGAGTAAAGTAAGCAAATAAATTTTGTCCCCTAAATATAGAAGAAACACCCATTGCATTCTCATACAAGGGTAAGAAAATGGCACATCTCTCAGATTGGATTTGAAGGGCAGTAGAAATCTCTGAAAGAGCCCTGGTGGCATAGTGGTTAAAGGCTCGGCTGCTAACTGAGAAGTTGACAGGTCAAACACACAAGTGTCTCGGTGGGGTAAAAGATGGGGCAACTGCACGTGGAAAGATTATAGCTTAAGAAACCCCATGGGCCAGTTGTACCCTATCATATACCAGCATACCTCATTATTGTACTTTACAAATACTGTGCTTCTTACAAATTAAAGATTTGTGGCAACCCTGGGCCATGCGAGCCTATCAGCACTATTGTGTCAACAGTATTTGATTACTGCGTGTCTCTATCACAGCTTAGTAACTCTAACACAATTTTCTATTTCTCCATACTGTTATTGCATACCAGATAGTCTGCTATGTAGTGTCAGCATAATTTCCACATGCACTGGAGACCCAAACAATCATGTGACTCAGCATATTGCAATACTCACCTTATTGTGAACCACAGTGTGCCTGTGTAGATTACTTTAAGTCTAAATTAACTCAACAGCACACAATAACAAAGCAAGAGCCCCTAGACAGTGATGCTATGAACTGCTCACTGAATGTTGGCTGCTTGAATTCACGTAGAAGCACCTGTGGGGACAGGTCTAGCTAGCTGCTTCCGCCAAGTGATGGCCTACAAACCCTATGGAGAAGTTCTACCGTGATCACATGGGGCCACCATGACCCAGTATCACCTGGAAGGCAATCAACTCCAAGAAGAGAGAAGGATGTGCTTTCGATTGGGCCCTAGAAAAATTCTTCATGTTCAAGGAAATGATTTTAAGAGTAATCATTAAAATGTGTCAACTGTTGTCTTCTATGTCAGATGCAATCTGCTATACATGTATGAAATCATCTCATCTTTACACCAAGCCTATATTATTCTTATACTCATATTCTAAATGACAAATTTGGGTGCAGAGAGAGGTCATTTGCCTGACATGTGACTAGTAAGTAACAAAGTATGGTTATTTTAAGCTAATAAAAAATCAATCTCTTCTCTTAAGTTCTTTTTTCCTCTCTCAGCAGTCAAAATTCTATCTATCTAAAAATGAAAGCACAGCCACATCAATATATCAATCTCCACGCATTATCACTTATGCATGAGGCTACATGAAATTTGCTATGCTATGTTTGAAGAATAGCACAATGTGTAGACCAGAAAACAAGTGTCATTTTCTTTTCCTTTTTCACTAAGCACACATTTCTCCTTTCTTTTTTTTCCCCATAGGTGCGGGCAGCCACTACAAAATAAAGTGCAACTGAAGGGGCGTGACCTTCTCACTTTAAAGGATTTTACAGGAGAAGAAATTAAGTATATGTTATGGCTGTCAGCAGATCTGAAATTTAGGATAAAACAGAAAGGCGAGGTATGTAACATTTTTGTATTACTTTCCATTTCTGCCAGTCAAAATTGTAAAGAGTGCTTTCCACCCAAAAGAAGGCGAATGGAATACATTGAACTTCCCCAACAGTAGCTAAGTAATGAAACCACACAGTCAAGGTAATTGATTATCACTGATGGGCACATAAAACAGCATAAAAACCAGTTGTTCACTGACAAGTCGTTGCACTTCCTTCACATGGAATACTGAAATTTATCAGCACCTAAGGAATCATTTGTCTGGAATGATTTCATTTGTATGTCTCCTTCCTTCTATATCAAGTTAAAAATTAACTTATACTTAATTCTTCTAGTGGGATGTTTCCCATTTTGGGTGCCTATTTGGATTTTTGATCATTAGGATGATATTTTTTGGGGGGGGCATCACTGCCCTCAGGTGGTGGGAGTAGGAGGTCCAGCCTTTGCTCCATGGAGCTGGAATTGAACTTCCATCCCAGTGGGCCGCAGTCCCACGCACAACCACTACACCCCTGGGGCTCAGTCCTAGGACGATATTTTTTAAAAAACACAACGATATTGCAATGTTTAAAGGTGTTTCTTTTAGATAGTCAAAGGAATAGTGAAATGGAAACCAAGAAAGATAAGCGATGAGATATGGTGCCTGGCTGGAAGCATCAGTCTGCGTTTCGAGCAGTTTATGCTGGAAACACACTTTATTAATGCAGTGGTATCATATGCTTATTTAGAAGCTATTTTAAAGAGGTGACTTGAGGTTGACAAAGGTTATCATGGCCATGGTTTTCTTATCTAGGTGGTGGGCGCCCTGAGCCCCTAAGTAAAAACGGAGGGAGCAATGACTTTAATTGTTCATATGTTGAGATTCCTGTAAACACCTGCTATGGGGAGAAAAAGTCCCCTCAGATCTCACGCCTTTATTCGTCACATTTTGTGTGTGAGAAAGATTTGCCAGTGGAAATACATTTGTTCCAGGTACTAGCCTATCTGGAAGTCTATCTGAAGAAGAGGAAGGAGGAAGGGCCCCACCCTCCCCCAAAACTGCAGATTGTTTCCAAATGACTTGGAGAAACAAAGCCTTCCTACTCCCAGGAGAATGCTTGATGAAAATGTAGCTGGAACTCTGGGCCTTAATCACTGTTCAGAATAGGAACCTTCATGTCCCCAGCTTAGAGTGATGCTATAGGACAGAGTAGAACTACCCCGATAGGTTTCTCACACTGTAAACCTTCATCAGAAGAAAGAGCTTCATCTTACTTCTTTTGAGTGGTTTGGTGGTTTGGAACTGCTGACCTGGAGGTCGGGAGTTGAACACATAACCCACTGCATCCCCAGAGCTTGGAATTGACTCCATGCCAGGGAATTTGGTGTGGTTTGGGAAGATGTTTGGGCCTACTATGAAGTATTTCAGCAAAAGTGCTCTGGTTGAACCCCAAATAAAGAATAACCCTTTAAAATCATGTCTCCTGAGGTGTAAAATCTCTGTTCCCCTCCCCTACTTATATTGCTACAAGGGAGCATCTATTTTAGGAAAGAAACAAAAAACAGTGGCTCATATCTTACATTTTCTAATAATGTAAATGATACATTTTAAAACATAATCCTTCATTTTGGATATACTTTACAAGGAAGGAGCAGCAGGAGAATGATAAGGCTTTCCAACCCCGTAAAGAGTTAGTCTCCCAAATCCCCAAGATCAGTTCAATCCTGTCCTGTCGTGTTGCTGTGAGTCACCATTGACTGGATAGCAGTGAGTTTTGTTGTTTTTTTTTAATACAAGGGGGTCTCAAACGTTTATGGAAAAATTACATTATCTTTTCATTCCATGTGTCCATGAATTTTTGAAGCTTCCTCATATGTGTACATCTAAGTATTTTTGTTTTATTGTATTACAGTACATAGAGCTTTTCCATTGTAACCATTTTAAGTGTAATCTAGTGATGTTAATAACATTTACAATGTTGTGCAACTTCCATTACTATCTAGTTTGAAATTTTTTTTCATCACCCCAAACAAAAACTGTCCTTATTCTCTTCTTCCATATGCTATGGCAACTTCTGTTGTACTCTTTGTCTCTTTAAGTTTATCCATGCTAGGTGTTTCATATAAGTCAAATCACACAATATTTGTCATTTTGTCTAATTTATCTCATTCAGCATGATTTCTTCAAGGTTTGTCCAGGTTTTAAGAACCATATACATACAGGATTTCTGCTTCCAATCTTTACAGCTGATGGGTTTGAATCGCAGAAACATTAGCAGACCAATACTTACTCTGCATGACCAGCAAGAATCCATGTTGTTGCATGTATCAAAGCTTCATTCTTTTACAAATCAAAATAATGATGTAGTTTTCTAAAAGCCATTGTATTAGGGGCTCTTATAGCTCTTGTATCAATCCATACAGCCATCTGTCAAGCACATCTGTACATATGTTACCATATTGCTTTCCAAACATTTTCTTTCTACTTAAGTCCTTGGTATAAGTTACTCATTTTTCCTCCCTCCCCCATGCTTCCTCCCTCACGACCCCATAATAATTTATAAATTATTATTGTTTTCATGTCCTACACCAACCACTGTCTCCCTTCATCTACGTTTCTGTTGTGAATCCCCTTGGGAAAGATTATACATCAATCATTGTTATCGGTTCCCCACCTCCCCCCCTTTCGCCTACCCTCATGGTATTGCTACTGTCCTGGATTTCATGTGTCAAGAGCTTATCTATAGAAAATTGGATATTCCATTACAGAAGGGTCACAAAGAAGGGACAAGCCAGTCAGGGTGCAGTATAGCACTGACAAAACATATAATATTTCTCTAGTTCTTCAATGCTTCCTCCCCCCAACTATCATGACCCAATTCTACCTTACACATCCGGCTATACCAGCACATGTACACTGATACATATGATCTATTTTTAAAATATGTGTTGTATTTTAATTTTAATTTTTTTTCGTTTTCAGTATTTACCTTTATTGCAAGGGAAGTCTTTAGGCATGATTTTTGAAAAAAGAAGTACTCGAACAAGGTTGTCCACAGAAACAGGTGAGTACACTGACAAGCTCACATCTATGTTGAAGAGCCAGCTGAAGGGTGAGGGTGCGGGAGAAGGCAACTAGTAAGGAATTTGTCTCTTTAATAACTATGAAAAGAAAACGTTGCCATTGATAGTGGTGATCTGTTCCCCAGCCCCTGAATGCACTTCCAATTCCCTTCAAAGCTGCAAGTAGAAAGAATGCCTTCCCCAGGACTGTTTTAATGAGACTTTCATATACATCTCACATACCTCCTCATGTTTGGAACAAGATGTAAGTAGCCACAGACTGATAGATCTAACACTCACAAGGGAAAGAAATCTGACTATTTTTCTAACATGTAACCAGCATACCTATGCGTGTATGTCTATGGAGGTGTGGGTCCTGTGGGGTACTAAACTAATATCTTCAAGTTTTGACAGCCCTCAGCCATTTTTTGATTGTTTGGCCAATAGAGGGTTTCTTCTTCCTTTCCACAGAGTCAGTGCTCTGTCATGAAGCATGCGTGAATATCTACAACACCTGGTCCTTGGTCATCAGGACATCACTCTCAAATGTGTGTCCTGGAACTTCCATATTCTCATTGTATCTAGGTTGTCACCCTCTTGCTACCAGGTTTATTTAACGCTATTCACAAGACCTGCTACTTCTCTTGGATTGGCTCTTTCTGGGCATACCAAAACAGAGATGAAAGGATGTCATCTCTGTTCTTTTCCTTCCTTGTCCTTGCTACCTGGGAACCATGTAATATTTGCTGATCCCAAGAAATTGTCTTAAAAGCAGTACAAATGGAATCCTGACCTTTGCAATCCTCCAAATCATTTGAGTTCCAGCATATTTTGTGCCTGGAAGGTGGGGCGGGGGTCAGCAGGGTATAATGTCAAAATTCCATCGATTTTTATTTCAATTGCTTGTCCTTTTCAGAAAATGGTATCATCTGAAGACAAGTTCAAAGTACATGAGAAAAGAGACCTCATTATCCTTGCTTCCAAGAAACATTCTAGCTATATTTTCTTCCTGATTCATTCATTCTTCTAGAAACCCATGATACAGCTAATATTCTTCACCAACACCATAATTCAAGTGCATCAATTCTTCTTTGATCATCATTATTTATGGGCTCACATGCATATATGTGAACATGAAAAATACCATGGTTTGGATCAGGTGTACCTTGGCCTTCAAAGTAACATCTTACTTTTTTAGTATCTTAAAGATGCACTTTGCAGCAAATTTGATAAGCTAAATTCCACCCCTTTACAAGTTGACAGATTATGTAACTGCCACACATAAGTTGTCCCTATTAATACAAACAGCATCAGGATTCAGCTCTTCAATCTATTGCATGTGCTATTCTGGTTATACTAGAGAAACAAATTCATCAACATGCATATGTATATAAGGGAGAGGTTTATATACAAGAGGAATGGAACATTGAGAAAACATCCGAACCCAGTCCAGTCCAAGTGCATAAATCTGATATTAGCCCATATATCTGATAACAACCCAGTAGTCCTTTTCAGACTCATGAAACACATGCAATGATGCCAAGACAATTACAGGCCAGTGGGTGCACAGTCTTGTGTATTCCATGGCGGTAGAAGCATCTCCGTGCTGGCAGGGGTCTCCCCATGGCCTCCCAAGCATCTCAGCACTAGCAGGAGTCTCCACATGGCTTCTCTGTCCCCGGAGGTCTGTTTCCATCAGGGTACGCCCATGTGGCTTCTCCTCCAGCTCTGTGGACGCCATTACAAGATGGCGCCGGACCACGCCCGAGCCATGGCTTGAGAATTGTAAACAGGATGCACCGCGCCTACGCGGGAGCTGCCTGTGACGCAATAGAGCCTCTGCGCGCGACACAGCTCCTCCAAGACTTAGAGTCTATCGGCATGCTACCACCTTGTCTTGTCAGTAGAGCGTCTCCCTACCACTCAGCTGTAAGTCTCTCATCCCCATGGGGGAAATATTCCAAGATTTCCCAGAATTCTCAGGAGAAAGTCATGTCCACACAGATTGACAGGCTAGACTCCACCTCTACACTCTTAATCAAATTGTCACCAGAGTATAGACTGCCACAAGTAATTGCTATTGTACTCCTCTTATCTCTTGGGAGAAGGGGGTAGGAAGAGAAGAAATTTATAATCTGTTACCTAGAGGGTTAAGTTTAGGGTCAGGATAATTTTTTTTAAATAAACTTTTTGGAGAAAAACAGGTGTTATCTGATGCATAGTAAGGAAAACAATGAATATTGATTCTCAAATTCTGCTCCCTTCTAATACTGGTTTTCTTTAATTTGGGTAGAATTTAATTTTATTCTCTATATACATATTTACCATTGTAAATGGTACTATGGTAAATGGTAAATGGTATGGTTTACTTTTTCCTTTGTAATGTTATTTGAGTAGTAAAGTTCACATAGTAAGTTGACTTGTCATTCAACAATTCATACATGTTTAGTTTCATGGTACTTATTACAATACCAATAAAGTAACAGCACTATTCCTACTTCTTTTCTGTGCTTATTGTTTCCATTTTCCTTTCTCTCCTATGCATTCTTGTCTTCTGGGGTTTATTCCAGGGAAAGTGGTTGATTGTTCTAAGGAGTGCGTATTGCCCTGGTGTTATTATTCACACGAACGCACTGTTGTTTGTCTGTCTATAAGTTCACCCATGGAGATATATTCAGTTCCAGTAAGGAAGGGTGACAAAGGACCACCGTATTGTGGGTTCTACCAGTCTCCATCAGATCAGATCAGTAAGCTCTGTCTTTTTTATTATTTTCAGTGTGTTTCACATTTTTCTAATCTCCATAGGACCCTCTCATGTGATGCCTTTGGAAACAGTCATCAGTAATAACTGGGCATCATTGTACATCTTCTCATCTCAGAGTGTGAATGCAGAATTTCTTGTGATTCATTAATCCCCTGAACTCATTGTCTCCACGTGTCTTTGACTTTCTTCACTTTTCTTTCCCCTCAATAAGGAAAGATCAAAATTTGTATTTTAGAAGGCCACTTACAAACTTTAAGACAGTCTCTTCTCGCTAAAATAGGATGCTGAGCATTGTTTTTTGACCTATGATATGTCAGTTGATCTGATAGTTTCCATCACTATTATCACATTCCTGGTCACCATCAAAGAATGTAAACTTTTAAGACAGAGATTGTAAACTTTTAAGACAGTCTCTACTTGCTAAAATAAGATGTTGAGCATTGTTTTTTGAACTATGATATGTCAGTTGATCTGATAGTTTCCATCACTATTATCACATTCCTGGTCACCATCAAAGAAAGTAAACTTCTCTATGTAAACTTTTCTTTGACTTGTTATAACAGTAGGGTTGTACTTTGTCTTCATGTGACTGATTTATCTCCCTCAGCATAACATCCTTCAGTCTCATGCATATCTAGAAGGTGTTTTGGAGAAGATTCATAGTTGTCTTTTAACATTGCATAGTATTTCATTGGGTTTATGTAGCATAGTTTGCTCATCCCTTCATTCACTCATTGTTTAAGCACTTGGGTTGTTTACATCTCTTTGCTGCTGTGAATAGCGCTGAGATCATCAGGGGCTTACATATATCTATTTGTATCCCAGCTCTTATTTTTCTAGAATGCATACCTAGTAATGGAATTGATAGACCAAATGGTATTTTCATTTCCAACATTGAAATGATAGGCCATTACAACCCCGCCAATAGTGTGTGAGACCTCCAATCACACTCCACCTTCACCAACAGTTTTTGTTCCCTGTGCTAACACATATTGCCATTACTTTGGGGGTTAAATGTTATTTTGATTTGCATCGCTATAATGGCTAAGCTCTCAAGCAATTCTTCAAGTGTTTGTTAGCTCCTGGATGACTCTTTTGGTGAAATATGCCTGTTCAAGTATTCTGTCCATTTGTACATTGTGTTGTTTGTTTTATTGTTGTTAAAGTAAGAAGGGTCTTTTTCAAAATCAATCACAACAAAAATTAGTCCATAGAATTTTCTCAATGTCAATTGCTTTTACATGAGTGTTTCTAAATTACTGATGTTTTCTATCACTTCTGTCTGTTCAAATGTCTTCAAAATTGATCACTTTAACCTTTCACATATTATATTACTACTATTAGTAAAACCAAAAGCTAGGATTTAATAAGTTTTGAATGGCAGACTCTGGCTAGGTGCTCCACATAAATCATGTGGATTATCTCATTTTTAACTTTATCACAGCCCTACAAGAACCAGATGATGGGGAAAATATACTAAAACAAGTTTAGTACATGGCCCAAGGCACCTAGCTAATAAATGACAGACCCAGTGCATGGAAGCTATTATTAAATCTATTTTTTAAGTATCCAATTTAGTTATGTCTTATGCTAACCTAATTTTTTCAACAGGAGCATAATATTTTCAGTAGATTATCATATTCTATAAAGAAGTGCTGAGAAATCTGGTCAGAATTGTAAATCAGAATAACAATACTTGAGGAAATAAGCATGCTCAAACAAACTTAAGTTTCACAGATTATTCATCATTATGCTCAATGGGTCTCTTTACATATGCCGTGCTTCCAAAATAAATAATAGGTCAACCAGTAAGATTGAGAAGCTGCCTTAAATGATAATAGGAACAGTAAATCCCACCCAAAATTGTCAAGCATTTCCATTGTGTTCACAGGTAACTTAATAGTTCTCTCTGGTACAAATATTCATTAAAATCTGATACCTTTGTGTTAACAGTGAAAATAAAATGTAATTTTAGATGTCTATTAATGCCCGAGAGGAAGCCCTCGTGGTATGGTGGTTATATGTTAGGTGATAGAAGTTCAAAATTACCAGTAGAAAGAAAAAGTTTTTTACTCCAAAAAAGAGTTCTAGTCTCAGAAACTCACAAGGGTAGTTCTAGAGTAGTTAGAAGTCAAAATAGACTTGGTATCTGTAAATAAATCAGTTATTAGTGGCTCAGAGCTGTACCAGACGTGAGATATGGTGTTCTTTTGGGACCATCCTTAAAGCACTTTACTTGGGATATCCATTTATCTCAGATGAAAGACCAACATTCTTCCCCTCACCTTAACCCACCTTAGTTGTCTACATAACACTCTAAAATCTCCCTCACCTAATGTCCCATTTCAAGTGACTACTTCATCGCTGAAAAGTAACTACTTTTTATGGCTCCCAAAATCCAAACACTTATTTGGCCTCTTTTGAGTTTTGTATAAGTGGAATAATCCAGCATTTGTTCTTCTGCATCTGGTTTCTTTGGCTCAGCATTATATTTGTAAGATGTATCTACATCAATATATGTAGTTATACACCATTAATTCCTCATTCACTCTGTGAATGCCTGGTTGGAGTTATAATCATCGATTGAAAATTAATTGAGCAGATAGATAGCTAAATTTATTAATCTTGGCAATCCTATAGAAAATACATAGGATATCCTAAATGCTATTTCTTTTCATTGTTTAATGTTTGGCATTTAACTTTCAAGGTGAAATAGAAGCTGGTGCTTTACAATTGTTGCAAATCCATCTTTTCAAAAATACCAATATAGAGCTCAAAAAATGCCAATATAAAAATTGTGTTACTATTCTGCAGTTATGAAAGTCAAGCACAGGGAGGTTAAAAATTGTTCTGCCAGCAAGAACCCTCCAATCTTTTATATGCCCAATAAATGAGTTTTTTTTGTACTCTTTCTTCCAAAATGGGCAGGATTCTGTGAGAAAATGAAAGAATCAAATTAAGATTTACTTCTATTTTACCAACAGAAGTTAAAAGAACAAAAGCTTTGTTGTAAAATACCTGTCATAAAAGCACAAACAATTGAACAGATGAAAGCAGACATTTCTAGATTAAAGTAGAAGAGAGTTGGAGTCCCACTCTTCTGGCTTCCTTTTCTTAGCAGTAGTAGTTCAGAGTAGCTTTTCAGAATTTCTCACTTTATCTCCATCTAGATGTTTTTGAACTGGGATCTGAGGCTCATTTTTAAAAATCACTGACTAAAATTGCAGAGGTAAATTCTTTCATTTTATCTCTTTTGAGATGGATGAAGCCTTGGACTCTTACTTGTTATTGGTCTCTGATGCCTCTACCTCAGGAGTTCAGGCGCTATGTGAATCTTGTTTTCAGCATAAAGAAGAGAAACTCAGGAGAACAGAATAACCCTGAATGATTAAAGTGACCTCTTTTTAAAAAGTGTAACTTGACACATACTTACCAGGAGAGCTGACCTTTTCTTTGACATCTTCCTCCATATTCCCGAGTCTCAGTGAAACTCGATTCTGTAGACACCTGGTAAGTGCATAGTAAATGTTCTCTTCAGAAATTTCCTGTGTGCATGCTTGTGAACTCACTTTTTCATGATTATAAATCCAATTAAGTGCATAAGAGTGAGTATACTCATCACTAAACTCTGTTCCTTCACATATGAAGTAATAGAGATTTCTGTTCTTCCTGTTGACAAAGAGATGCTTACAAGTCAAAATTGTTTCCTTTGTTCTCTCAACAAGTATTTATCGAGCATATACATCAGTCATTATTCTGGGTGCTTTGGAGTTGAACATCAGTGAACAAAGAAAAATCTCTGTGTTGGGGGAGTAAATTTGTTAGCAAGAGACACAGAGATGAAACAAGAAACACAAGTGAATTATATAATATGCTGCAAGTGATAAGTTCTCACAATAAAGTGAAAAATGTGCTTGGAACTGAGGGAGAAATCTATAATCCAGTCCTGGGCATTTGTCTTCTGCTCTGTGGGAGATGGGGCACCATTCCATTTTGTTTTTAGTTTTGTGCACAGGAGGAACAAGTTCAGACTTGCATTTCAAAAAAATTTCCTTGAGTGCTCTGTTGATAATATTCTAAAGGGTACAGGAAGGAGGGAGACAAAATAGAAGCTGTGAAACTTGCCAAGTATTGAGGCAGGCACCAACATGATAACAGGAATTAAATCTGGGTATGTTTGAAAAGTAGAGTCAACAAGATTTCTGAAAAACAGTGTATGAGAGAGACACCTAGGTTCATCTCACAGCTTCTTGTATGAGGCTGAAGGTGTATTAGGTAAGAGGAGAAGATTTGGAATTGTTTTGCACAAAATAAGTTTGAAATGTCTATAGGACATACAAATAGAGATGTTGAAAAACAGTTGGATAAGAGTTGAGTTTGGGAGTCCTAGCTGGCCTAGATATATTTGAGAGCCGTCAGTAAATAGATATCATTTAAGTCAATGATATTGAATACAATTATGAAAGGAGTAAGTGCAGAGGGAGAAAAGATGTCCAAGGACTGACCCTGGGGCACACCAATATTATGGGGTCAAAGAGAAAAGGAGGAGTCAGCCATGAATGCCAAGAGAGAGCCACTACTAGGGTGAAAGGTGCTAAGATATTAAAGCAAAGAGGTGTAGCATCCTGGATGTAGTTTGAGGAACATTGTATCTAGGAAAAGGTCCTTGTCACCTTTGTTAAATTCGGCTAAGTCAACAAGGATGAGGGCTAATGGAATACTATGAGATATATCAACATCCTTGTCATTAGTAATCTTGGTGAGAAGATCTTTTTGGGTGTAGACTCTATACTATAATGGGTAGGAGGTAAAGTCTTATAGGCTTGAGTGAAATGAGAAGAGACTAAACAAAGATGATTGCTGCTAAGAGGAGCAAAAAGTTAAAGAATAGCTGACAAGGGAAGCATAAGACTCAAAGTAAGGTTCCCTTTTTAATGACTGAAAGCAATGTGAACAGTCTGCAAGATGTACAGAAGAAAGTGGACAATTTGTAGAGGAAAATTTGCCTTGAGTAAGCAAAAAGAGATACTCTCTAGTCTATGAATGGAGGCATTGGCATACACAAGATATGGAAAGTTATTCTATGCTTAACAGACAGGAAATGGAGTACATACATTTTAGCAGGTGCAAATTTTAGCAGGTAAGTAGACATGATGATGGAATTTGGACATTCTCTTCTGATTGCTCTGGTTTTTACAGTAAGGTAGGAAGCTAAATAATCAGCTGAGTACTGGTTTTATTATATATATATATATATATATATATATATAATATTCAACCTCTTTCTCAATTGCTTTAATGGGGGTTTTAATAATCAACTCTTATCTGGATTTGGTATTAGTCCCCTTATTGTGTCCCTGTTTCTGCCTTTTCCCTATTTTTGATGTCTTATTGAAACATAAGTCTATTCATATCACTTTTGTACTTCAACATTCCACCAGTTTATTCAAAAAAAAAAGAAGAAAAGGTTTCCTCTTCTCTACTTTCCCTACACAACTTTACCTCTTACTACTCTCCTCTTCACATACTCTGCACCAATCACACTAACTTTCTCAGCCACCTCCCTTTGCACATGTTCTTCCCACTCTCTGGTGTTGTGTCAGTCCAGGTAGGCTAGAGAAATAAATCCAAAGAAATTCATATATTTATAAGAAAGAGGTTTATATACAAACTCAACTGCATCCTAAGGTCATAAGTCTGATATTAGCCCTTATGTCTGATACCAATCTATAAAATCCTCTTGACCCATGAAACACATGCAATGGTGCCAAATGTAGGAAAATCATGGGCCAATCAGTGAGAAGTCCTGTGGATCCAGTGGCACTGTAAGCATCTCAGCCATGGCAGAGGTCTCCATGTGACTTCTCTAGCATCCAGGGCTGCATCAGGGTAGGTCAACGTGGCTTCTCCTCAGGGATGCCTCACCAGGAGTCAGTCTTGTCACCAGAGAGTCACAAAAGCAATGGAGAGAGAAAGAGAGAGAGAGAGAGAGAGAGAGAGAGAGAGAGAGAGACTGTTTCCCTCCTCTAAGAAGGAAAGGCAGGAGTTTCCAGAATTCTCTAGAGAAGGCCATACCCACCCAGAGGCCTGATTGGTTATACTTTGATTGATAGGCCAGACTCCATCCCTTCACTCATAATCCTCTCAAATACATACCAGATTTTGTAACTACCACAGGCATATTCTTCATGGCTCACTCACTTAACTGCATAACTTCTTTACTTAAGTGTCATGCAATTATGTATCTTCCCTGATCAGATTATTTATAATTATAGCTCCTACACTTTATATTTCCTACCCCTTCCTTGTTTTTTCAGTCTTATAACACATATTAGAATTTAATGTATAATATAATTAATTCACTATCTAGTATTGCGTTAGCCTGGGTTGTCTAGAGAAACAAATCCAGCATTGATGGATGTAACATACTGCCTTTTCTCAAGGTAAAAAAAAATAATTTACATTCTCCTAGAAATTTTACTGATGCCACTTCTGAGTCACTCTCCCTTTAATGAAGCAACCATTCTGAGTTCTGCCCACCTAAATTAGTCTCATTTGTGCTAGAATTTCATATAATTGGAATCAAACAGTATGTAATTTTTTAGATTTGATTTCTTTTGTCCAGTTCAGCCCCAGAATAGCAATGACATTTTTAAAACGTCCCTGCCCCAAAGTTGCCCTGACTCATATGGACCCTGTAAAGATAGAGTAGAACTGCCTCTGTGTATTTCCAAGATTGTACCTCTTTAAGGGAGTAAACAACTCTGCCT
Organism: Nesogale talazaci; assembly: GCA_004026705.1. Classification (NCBI taxonomy): domain Eukaryota; kingdom Metazoa; phylum Chordata; class Mammalia; order Afrosoricida; family Tenrecidae; genus Nesogale; species Nesogale talazaci. The sequence goes on along the minus strand of PVJH01005094.1, from coordinate 5,348 downwards.
TTCTCCCTCATCTTTAGCATAAAATCGATCCATGCTGGTGTATGTTTATGTTGGTTCCTCTTTGCGGCTGCCTAGCACTCATTGTATCTATGGGTCCTTGGTGTTCCATATGCATATAGCAACCCCATTCTCCTGAAAGTACATCATAATATAACTTAAATAATCCAAGCCAAAAGAAAGGCAACAATTTCCCATGACCACCAAGTTCTGCCTGGGAAAGTCAACTGATGAACACATACCTGTATGCGACATTTCATAGATAAGTACATCTCTCAATTCCTCATTTTGCTTTGCCTGGGTATTTTCGATCAGAATAGATAGATGTGAAGACTGTGTTTTTCAGTTGCAATAATGCCAAGTTCATGTAATTTTGTTCCCCACTTTAGGTCGTTTTGTGTTTGTTCATTTATCTATTTTTCTAAAAATAACCAATTTTCCTTTTTCTTCCATGCAGGCTTTGCACTTCTGGGAGGACACCCTTGTTTTCTTACCACACAAGATATCCATTTGGGTGTAAATGAAAGTCTCACTGACACAGCCCGGTTGGTAAAACTCTTTTCTCCTAAGTTTATTTCACTGCTTTTCTTTAAATAATGCTTTTGTCTCTAAGTGCCCTTTGGACCCTTTGCATATTTTCCTCTTTTTCTGATACGCTGACCATCTCTTCCTTGACCCCTAGCCTCTTGTCAATGATTTAGATAAACTGCTTTTCTTAGCAATTTTAAGCATCAGTTTTAATACTCATAGTTCCTAACCTGAGCAAAATCCCCTTGTAAAATTCTGAAATTAGGGAAACAAGTATATTCAAGCATAATCTGTATTTTGGACTCAAAGAAAGGGAGGCCCAGGGAAATTGACTTGTTTAATAGCTCCTAACTAGTTAGTATCAGGGCATATAATTATATATTTAGCTAATATTTATGGAATGATTATTACATGGCAAGCATTGTTATATGTGCTTTTATAGAATCCTTACAACAATCCATGCCAACTCGAGCCCCAAACCATTGCTATGAATCAAATCTGACTCAGAGAAAGCTTAAATATGGTTTCCAAACCTGTCAATCTTTGTGGGCACGGAGAGCCTCAACTTTATCCTGCAGAGAAACTGGTAGAACTGAACCGCAACTCGGCAATTAGCCATGCAGTGCTTGCCTGACAGAGCCATCAGGACTTTTTACAGTGTCCCAGCTGTGCGGTGTAAAGAGGTGAAACAATGAGCTGCTAGAACACAAACTCCAATATCAATGGTGTGATCCAGCAGATGTTCCTGCTTGGTGATGGGAAAGATAGAATTATTTACTTACAAGGTTGTTCAGGGACTCTGGTGGAGTGCGAGTCTGCCATTTTCAACACATAGCCTCTAATGTCACCCCTCGTGAGACCATCCATCCAGGAGCTAGGAGAAAAGAACATGATAACAGCATTTCTGTATCAAAGCCACCTTAGCAGGAAAGTGGCTACCCATTACTTCCTCTTACATTGTGAAGAGAAGAGGTGGGGAATGACTCTGAATCACCAGACTGTATAACAGATTGAAACACAGGCCTCTCGCATCTGTCCTCAATGTCACATTTGGCTCAGAAATTCAGAGCAAATGTCTGCGTTAAATAGCTTGCCTTCTCTAGAAAGCATTAGCCATTTTCTTCCTGAAAATGCTATGCCACAAAGCATCTCTTTGTAAGCATTGTCTGTTTTCTATGGTAGCCACTCAGGGATGAATTAAAGTGTCCCTCTCATTTAAATTGCCGCAGGAATTAAAAACAACAACGATAACAAAAAAGCCATCATCTTGAAAACTTTAGTTACAGTATTTAAGAAGGGACAAGGTTAATATTAAGAAAAAGTGTTGTGTTCATTTTGGGGATGAAAGAACACCAGGAATAAATAAATAGATGTAATGAGGTTCTCTTCTAAATGTGCCATAGCTGACGGGGATCATATGTGTTCAATAATTCATCCTCCACAAGTGTAAAATATACCTTATACTTTATTACCAGCCTACCTAAGGGGTGGAGGTGGGAGACAGTCAGGAAAGAAGGCTTAGTGGGCATCTCCCACGGAGGGCCAGGAGAATGCGGCAAAGGAGCCATGTGTGAATGAGCTGTTATTAAAGGGTCTGTGCAGGTGGAAGATCCAACAGAAAAGTTAAAGCGTGTAGGTTGGCATCCAGAAACAGATTGGCATCCAAAAATCAGTGAAGACAAAACCTGAAAACAAGAGACAAATAGCAGAGCAGGGATTAGATGACCATGAGCATCTTCATTCCTGTGCTTCCTCTCTCGGCAAGAAATAACTCCTAGTCCAACACTTTTTTTTGGGGGGGGGCATCACTGCTCTCTGGTGGTGGAAGTAGAAGACCCAGCCCCACTGCTGGAATCGAACCTCCGTCCCAGTGGGCCGCAGTCCCGCGCACAACCACTACGCCACCGGGGCTCAGCCCCCAACACTTTCACTAGTGAAACTCTACACAGATCCTGAGGGACAAAAATATGGTCACAGATTCCAACCTGATCATGAACTTTTGAGTTCATAGAAATAGTTTCACTGCTATGTGGATATATATGTATATATATATATGTATATATATAATCTGTGTATCAAAGGTTGTTAACAAGCCTTTCTCCAAACCTGATGCCAAATTATTTTTCATATAACCCAGCTTCTCTTATGATTTTGTTCAGCATTAAGTCTGAAAAAAACATGGTAAGACGATATAACCTTGACATACACCTTGCTTGTTTGTTCTGGAATTCCTAGTCTTCTCAAGGACATCAATAGTTTGTTATAATCTACGCAGTCAAATGCTTTGGCACAGTCAGTAAAAAAAGAAACAACCATCTTTCCAGTGTTCTCTGCTTTCAGCCGGGTTCCATCTGACATCAGCAATAACAGCCTTTGCACATCCTCTTCTGAATCTGACCTGAACCTCTGGCAGCTCCTTATCAATTTACTGTTCATCTCTTTTATTTGTCATTATCAAGTGATTTTACTTGCACGTGATATTGTTCTATAATTTGAGCATACTGTTGGATAATTTTTTTCCTTTGGAATGGGTCCATATATGGATCCCTTCCCATCATTTGGCCAAGTAGCCGTCTTCCATATTTCCTGGCGTCGATGAGAAGGTGCTTCCCCAGTGCTTCATCAGCCTGCTGAAACATTTCAATTGGTGTATTCCATCCATTCCTGGAGCCTTTGGTTTTAGCTAATGTGTTCAGTGAAACTCAAACTTCTTCACTCAGCACCATTGAGCCTTCCTACCTCCTGAAATTCAATAGTTCAATCATATTCAGGAGAGTTGTAAGATAATCACAGTCAATTTTAGAATATTTCCCCTTTCTTGCAATTATTGTTATGTCCCCAGTTTCCCCCAACCTCATCTGAAAATTCCAAGGGAATGATTGATCCTGTCTTTGTAGCTTTACCTAGCATGGATTTCATTCTGCACAGCTTGGAAATAAGAAGACTTGAGTTCTGGCCCCAGCTATGCCATTCATGTACTATGTGATTTCATAAGTGACACTTTTTCTGTATCAAAGTTTCTTTTTTGCACTTATAAAAGGAAGGCAGTCTGATTTTTCATTTGTTTAGCACTGCACTCTGAAAAGCATGAGCATTTATTAGCTTAAAAGTAGCAGTCTATAAACAGCGCCATACGCCAATGTAAACTGTGTGTGGGTCTCTGTAGAATTATCTGCATGGGAATAGAGATGGGAGGGGGAAAGATGGAAAATTCAAAGAGGTATAAAATATAGTAAAATTGATGTTGACGAGCTAATAAAAATGCGGACTCCTGGAGTCCACACATTAAGGAACTCTAGTGCTGCATGGCTCCCACAGTAAGTGTTGCTGTGTGCCAGAGCCTATTTCAATGCCTAGCAACCACACAGAGCAGGAAAGAAGCTGCCTTTCGATATTTCTAAGGCTAGCATCGTCGTGGGAGGAGCTGCCAGGGCTTTTCTCCTGAGGAGCCACCAGTGCGTGCAACTCTACTGTTGCACATATACGGGGCTTCAGGGCTTCCATATTTTCCCAAGTTTCCCAAGTGATTCTGATGCAAGCGTAGGTGGATCTTACTTTGCAAAATACTGATTTAATAGGTCATGGAGAAAAACTAGACTGTTGGGTTGTAAATCTAGGTAATATGGTAGGTAAGAAAAGCATAATGAAAAGATGGTTAATAAGAGAGTTACACAGTTTCATGAACAACTGACCGTGAAGAATGAATTGATAGTCAAGATAAAAGCAATTTCAGTTATCTTATACACACAGAGAGAAGTAGCAAAATGAGAGAAATTTCTACTTTTAGAGAAGATGGTTGAGGGATTATGTATTGGACACATTGCATTAAAGGTTGAACTTCACCTTGGATGGAGTTAAGAGCTGAAAGCTATAGGATTGGTGGTGTTTTATTGTTGTTATTTTCTGCTTGCTTGTTTTAAATAGCACTGTAGTCTCTTTGTGGAAAAATTGAAGGGGCTCGCGCCATGAGGACAGGGACTGTTATGGGGGATCAGAAAGAAAACCTCAGGGTACCAAGAGAATAAGGAGAGTACAATATTAGAAGCTCAGTTGGAAGAGGTGGGCTGACAAGAGGAAAAGGGATAATAACAGCTATGAAAGCTTAATTTTCTCCTGTGTGATGTGTTATGGTTTAATCTGCCAGAACCTCTGACAAACAAGATATGGCTGAGATTTGGAGATTCAGTAAACTTAAATTGAAAAAGACAAGAGAAATCCACTGCCTTCCCCACAAGCAATTGACCAAGAGAAGCAAGGAAATGAATCTTAACATCCACCCCCTCGATGTGCATCATACAATGCATAACAATTACCTTCTTACCTTTTTTTGGTCACCGTTTAACCTAGTTGGATTCAATGAACTCAGATAACATTTAAATGGCAACACTGGCCCTTTCAAGTCAAGCGAATAGCGCACATCAGACACTGTCTGGCTGGCTATGTTGAGGACCTGGTAGAGTAAAAAACGGTTACAGATTCTGGAAAGGAAAGCCTGCGGAAGGATGAAGTAAATCCAGGGGGAAAGAAATCAAGGGAACAAAAGGGGTTGGGTGGGAGTGAAACGAGCCTGAAAGCTGATAAACAAGCCTCTTATTTGTGGAAACACTTGAATTAGTCACTTCCCATTAGTGCATATCAAGAGCCATTTTTTCCAAAGATATTGTTTAAGCATAGTTTTGCTCAAGGTAAACAATCTTGTTCAAGTAGAAATTATATTCTAGAGAGGAAAAAATCATTTACTAAATAAGTAGAGCATAAGGAATAGGTCAAAGTGTTTGCATAAAACTAAAGCAGGGTGATCTGTTGGTGGATCTAGGGCAGGG